>JAFELO010000058.1:294722-391033 GCA_017140195.1 Eumaeus atala | reverse complement strand
AGCCTCGAAACTCAAACATAGCTACCACGCCTGCTTCCCTTCACATGATATGGTTAGTTGTCAGCCTCGAAACTCTAACATAGTTACCACGCCTTCTTCCCTTCGCAAGATATGGTCAGTTGTCAGCTTCGAAACTCAAACATAGCTACCACACCTGCTTCCCTTCGCATGATATGGTCAGTTGTCAGCCTCGAAACTCAAACATAGCTACCACGCCTGCTTTTCTTCGCATGATATGGTCAGTAGTCAGCCTCGAAACTCAAACACAGTTACCCCGCCTGCTTCCCTTCGCATGATCTGGTCAGTTGTCAGCCTCGCTACTCAAACATAGTTATCACGCCTGCTTCCCTTCGCATGATCTGGTCAGTTGTCAGCCTCGCTACTCAAACATAGTTACCACGCCTGCTTCCTTTCGCAAAATATGGTCAGTTGTCAGCTTCGAAACTCAAACACAGCTACCGCACCTACTCCCTTCGCATAATATGGTCAGTTGTCTGCCTCGAAACTCAAACATAGCTACCACGCCTGCTTCCCTTCGCATGATATGGTCAGTAGTCAGCCTCGAAACTCAAACACAGCTACCCCGCTTGCTTCCCTTCGCATGATATGGTCAGTTGTTAGCCTCGAAACTCAAACACAGCTACCGCGCATGCTTCGCTTCGCATAATATGGTCAGTTGTCTGCCTCGAAACTCAAACATAGCTACCACGCCTGCTTTTCTTCGCATGATATGGTCAGTTGTCAGCCTCGAAACTCAAACACAGCTACCACGCCTGCTTCCTTTCGCAAAATATGGTCAGTTGTCAGCTTCGAAACTCAAACACAGCTACCGCACCTACTTCCCTTCGCATGATATGGTCAGTTGTCAACCTCGAAACTCAAACATAGCTACCACGCCTGCTTTTCTTCGCATGTTATGGTCAGTTGTCAGCCTCGAAACTCAAACATAGCTACCACGCCTGCCTCCTTACGCAAAATATGGTCAGTTGTCAGCTTCGAAACTCAAACACAGCTACCGCACCTACTTCCCTTCGCATGATATGGTCAGTTGTCAGCCTCGAAACTCAAACATAGCTAACACGCCTGCTTCCCTTCGCATGATCTGGTCAGTTGTCAGCCTCGCTACTCAAACATAGTTACCACGCCTGCTTCCTTTTGCAAGATATGGTCAGTTGTCAGCTTCGAAACTCGAACATAGCTACCGCGCCTACTTCTCTTCGCATGATATGGTCAGTTGTCAGCCTCGAAACTCAAACATAGCTACCACGCCTGCTTTTCTTCAAATGATATTGGTTAGTTCTCAGCCTTGATACTCAAATACAACTTTCCTTTGTATGATATGGTCAATTCTCCACACTCAACAATACTCTAGCTGGAGCTATCTTGGTATGGATACCAATACCATACCAATTAACAGCACAAAACACGACGACAAAGGTGTCACTATGCGGAGGGATCAACTGAGCGAAAGATATCACCCCGGTCCACCCTTACTGGATTTTTACCAAGTTGTAGAGCCCGTATAGATAATGATATTTCTTTATAAAATACATTAAAACTTTCAGGTACATGCTTGCTTCGAGATACTTGGATTTGACATCCTTCTCGACCACCGGTTGCATCCCTATATTTTAGAAGTGGGTAACATAATTTTTTTCTGTCAAGACCATCAAACTAGCAATTCGCTCTTCTCCCATAAATACACGAGCCCAATTATACACTAAAACACCACTAGAAGTCGCTCTATTCATGGGATATCAAAATCCGTCAGTAGTACCGTTCAGTAGATTTACGATACAACACATCTGTATGTGGATAGGTTCTGGGGACTTAGTTTCATGATAAGTGTATAGACGTTTAATGGTGCTTTGTCGTTCGTTTAGGGTGCTCTGTCAGTAGGACGAACAACAGATTTACCGCTGTCTACTCGAAATGCTTTGTAGATCTTGCTTAGGTCCTTGAAGTCCACTGCAAAATATTCAACTTTACGCAAGTACGTAGGTTACCCTTTATTGAGAGTTTGACACGTAAAAAATCGTAATCAAATATTTCCAGCCATCCTTTTCCATCGTGAAATATCTAACCAGGTATGAAAATACAGACTTTCTCGATATGCACAGGCTTGTCCACCGCTCGTTCTCACCGCTGATACTCCTGTATCATCAGGATCGACAGCGGCAACCATTCGATATGCTCGCGGGAGCCCAAGGGAAACACTGAGACCATTTGGAAATCGCAACGAGTTCAATCAGATGAAAATAGGAGTAGGAAGTAATTCCAATTTCATAAATGCTTGTAGCGACATCAAAATAAATAAATAGTTAATTAGTAGTTATTCATAATTGCTAATTTACTTTTGGAAGGTGAACCACTCGCCAAGTTTTCACACCGACACCCAACTAGACCACGACGTAAAGGAGGGACTGCTCATGGATACCTTCACTATGCTCAACATCTGGCAGTGCGACAAGAAGCGCGTGTTGGAGGAGGACCGCAAGAGGATCAGGGATAGGCTGCTACAGAATAATAAGTATTTAATATACTTATAGTAATAATTAATGTTTATATTGTATCGCATGTCTCCAGACACAGGAGACAGAGACACTTCAGAGCCGACGTGCCTGAGTGGAGACCGCGTCAGAGCCGACACGTGACTGAGTGGAGACCGCGTCAGAGCCGACACGTGACTGAGTGGAGACCGCGTCAGAGCCGACACGTGACTGACTGGAGACCACGTCAGAGCCGACAGGTGACTGTGTGGTGACTGATTGGAGACCGCGTCAGAGCGGACACGTGACTGAGTGGAGACCGCGTCAGAGCGGACACGTGACTGAGTGGAGACCGCGTCAGAGCCGACACGTGACTGAGTGGAGACCGCATCGGAGCCGACACGTGACTGAATGAAGACCGCGTCTGGGCAAGCGTGGTGTAAGGCGCCATATAGCTAGGTGGATCGACAACTTAGGAAAGGTCGGATGTTTGGGGCCTTGTGTGGAAAGCCTACGTTCAACAGTAGACGGCTATAGGCTGATTTCATTTATTCATTCAGTTCATTCGTTATATAAATGTATTAGATTCTTAAAAACACTGGAGTCTTCTTTTAAGTACTTACTTATAGCAAGAGACCTAACAATCACAATTATTCTCTTATTCTTTAAGCTATTCTCTCCGGCCCTGAGCATCCCATATTTACTTTTTCTGGTAATGACTACTATGTCGTCTGTCGAACGTGCCGCTGCGCTGCCAGCAGAGCGATATTCTTATTTACCTTTTCCTTTTTTATTCTTATTAGATAATTATAAGAGACGCTGACGTTATTATAGCTATATCGGGCGATACGACGGGGCTAAGATTTGAGACTTTTTTATAGTATGGGGGGGGGGACAAACGAACACTCGGCCTTTTGACGACTAACGACATCCATGGATATCTGCATTATTGCCGCGTCGCCTTCCTTTCCTCCCGTGCAATAGGCTACCGGCCACAAATCGCACGAAACGCGACATCATAGCTATCACTTTACGGCGGTGTCATGTGAGCCACATGTATCCCCTCGGTCGTGCCAGTCCAATGACGCTGCAATGCATGCAGCATGAAACTACCTTATACTACTTTATTTACCTTTCGCTTTACTTAAGATCAGCTTGGAATTACAACTTGTGCGAGTCCGGTGGCCTGTTCATGTGCATGGGGTGACGGAGAGCAACACGAAGATCAGTAGTCACTAAGAGGCGCCCGAATATTCGTGTGCCCCCTTATAAAAAAATAGGAAATCTTTCAATCACATATTTTAGTTTTAGATTCTTGTCTGACTACCCCATCAGGGAACTGGAGTTAACATGTGTGTGTGTGTGTGTGTGTGTATTATTTCATTGTTTTATCTAAAACTCTTAAAACTTTGTTAAGACTTTCAGATTACACCTCAGTGGAGGAGAAGGAGCCGGAGAAGAGCCCTTGGCAAACACAAATACAATGGGAAGAATCGCACCTTGGCAATTTTAGGTACGTTCCTATTTATATGATACCAATTCACATATAACTTCGACAAGTCTGAGTGCCGACAGAAGAAAAAATTGACATATCTTGTTTAGCGCCATCTATACTTACACATCCAAAGCGCCGAAACAAAGTTTTACTTTAACAACGTTATGATACTATCTTCTAAAATATCTGCATTGCGAGAAATATTCGCAGCACTTGCGAGAATACCACATAATATCTTGCTCTAGGTAAAGCAAAGGATTGCTCAAATCATATCTAGGAGGATATGTACATTGCTACTTGATATCTGATGCCCATAGGTGAAATTCACATGAATCGGTAGTGAAAAGCTCAGTTCCATTTAAAATAATTCTACGGTATATGACGGCAATCGGCGGTAGGATTTAGCAGAGTTATGTTAATACAGTGGAATTCAATTCTGATGGTGACACGTAAATACATTGACATATAATTTTTTTCTAATTGTTATAAATACTAAACGGGTTCTGTAACTATAAAGTAATTAAAGGAACCCAACAATGATTTTAAAATACATATTAAACGGTACCGCACATGACATATTTCGTCAATATAATATAGTGGCCTCAAAGGTACAAACACATAACCGTCCTTAGCGCACAGGCGGCTAAAACACAGTGGCTACGCGGTCCCTACTAGTCAAAATTGCAAAAAATATACACAAAATACTAATAGGTAATTAAGTAAAAGGGACATTAGAGCTTGACTATTGACGCACATATTAATGGATAGATGTGTTCTTTTTTGTTTCTATCGGAAGTCTCGCGGGTTCCCAACTACTACGCACACTGGGGATGTCTTCTCTAGGCAATTTTTTTTATATAATAGGAGTGCACACGAAGGATCGACATAATTACTGTGCCGATGCGTTCCTTCCTTTCCACCGTCCGCCCCAATGGGCCATCAGCTACTTACAAACAGTACGAAACGTGACACTGAAGATGATACTTTACGGCGTTATTACGCGAGCGACAGGTACCTCCCCGGTCGTGCCGGCCCCATTCTTTTGCAATGCAGCATGGCGCTACCTCTTGCAATAATGTATGATGTGTACTTGTGTCAGACGTGTGTACCCGGTGGGCGAGCAGTACGCGAGGCTGTTCCAGCAGCCTGCGGGCTCGCTGTACTCCGCCACCGTCGCCTCCCGGGCGCGAGGCGACTGCGCACGTGCCCAGAGAGATGATTTCCAGGTTTTTTTACATAATTTTTCCTTTGGGCGGTCCTGTTTAGTGCGAGTTCGTGGGCCGCTTCTCGCACGCCAAGTCTAGGTCAAGCATAAGTGGTGCAGCTAGGTCTGCGCGAAGCAGCGGCTGGGCCTCGCAAAGACTGACTTAATTACATTCAAAGCATTTCATTCGCTTGAGGCAAGAAAAGAACTTATACACTATCGCACTGACACTCCCTTTTACTATATAGTACTATCTCTGTGAGGCAAATAAACTTATAATTTGGCAGCAAAATAAAGCGAAAGCTGAGGCACTAAAAACGCCATCGCTGCCTAAACCCAAAGACATCGACAAGAAAGATAAAGACGATACTGGAGCCAGTGTTGCCGAGGACAAGCTGAAGGCGAAGCACCAAGCGGAACTGAAGCGAAAGGAGAAGGACAAGGATGACAAATTGAAGCATGCGTCAAAAACGTCCGTGGCGCCCTCTAGCGTGAGTCATTGGAAGTTACCAGAAATTGGCGCCCTTTGATGACTAGCGACGCCCATTAGCATTATTTTCATGCAGATGCGTTGCTCTCCTTCCTTTCCCCCTCCATCCATCCAATGAGCCACCGGATACTCACAAACCGAATGAAACGCGATAACAGTTATCAATTTACGGCGTTATCATGTGAGCGAGAGGTACCTCCCCAGCCGTGTCGGCCCATTTCTGTCGCAATGCAGCATGGCACTAGCTCTTACTAAACTCGCTTATATGGGCCGCAACGCAGCCATGAAGGGCAAGCATATTGTCCTCGTTTGTCCCCCTGTAATATAAAATATACAACAGTGAATTAACCTGATTATGAGTAATATTTAATAAATCATGCCGCTTTGTATTTAGTTAACAAAAACCGTATCATAGGAAGAAAGGCGATTTCAGTGAAACGCTATTTTTCTGAGACCGGCCCATCAATACCTACAAATTTGTAAAACATTTAAGACCCATGCCTACAGGTTTTAACCTCTAGCTAGGAGCCAGTTCCATTGACCTTATAAATCTAGCATAAGTTAATTATAACATCCTGTATACTCTTTGACTTTCTTTCGTAATATGTTTTTTATTATATATCTATAATTATTTCACCCTACATATAAAATATTTTCAATCCATATGCCTAAACAAGGACTTAATACAAAAAATATCCGTTTTACTAATGACTTGGTCACATACGAAGGCCTAATGTAAGAGGGAACAAATCAATTGGATTTTTCTTTCAGGTTGCCGAAAAACAAAAAGAAATGAAACCTACGTACGTCTCCAGCTCATACGAGCCAGATCCGATCGTAGAGAAAGAGGAGCGTGAGAGAGTCAACCTGCTGGCCCAGCGGGACTTCCTCATTAGGAGCTACGGCATGCTGGAACAGGTGACTAATGTGACATGTTTCCCACAATGGTTTAAGCCTCATCGTGGCGCTGGGGCTCAGTAACCTGGGGTGACCCCAGGCGAAGCCAAATGAACCGAGGGGGATGCTCTCTGCACCCCTCTTATAAGAACAGAGAGTTAAAGTGCGGGTGGAGGATCGGTCTTTGCGAACCTCTTATAAAGAAGAGGGGATAAAATTGCAACAGGAGGAGGCTTTTCTGCGCTCGAGGCCAGGGGCGAGGATGAGAACCTCACCTCATTACACTACACTACAGTGCGGGACAACCCCATCTGTGGACCCTTACGGTGCCGACTAGCCGTCGAGGTGCCCTGATGATTCGTTGTTCCGGGGCACCTCACCAACGACGGCACTGATGGCAATCGAGGTGGTTCTGTGGGTATTCGGCACTATTATGTGTCGCGAGCCCTACACGCCATTGAACCCCACCCAGGGTCAGTAAAGGCGCGTAAATGCGTTTCCCCGCGTCAACAAGAACAAAGGTGAGGAATAACATCCCCACCATTGTTCAAGCTTTGTCGTCGCGTTGGGGCACAGTAACCTGGGATGAACCCAGGCAAAGTGAAATGAACCGAGGGGCCTGCTATTTGTACCCTTCTTTTAAGAAGAGTAAACTAAAGAGCAGGCGGAGGAAGCGCTCTTTGTACCCCTGTTGTGAGAAGGGTGGACAAAAGAGAAAGAAGAGGCGGCGCTTTTGCGCAGACATTCCCATTGCTGTATTGCAACCGACAAGCGGGGTCTATGTACCCGTAAGTGCCTCCTCCAATCTCGAGCTGAAGTTATCGCCGCGCTGAAACTTTTCATCTGGTTTTGTGGCGTTTGTATGATCCAACTGGAGGATTGAGCGTTGGGTGGTATCAATTGTTATGCACGAGTCTGGTGCCAGAGAGCGCTCCGCTTTGCGGACGTCTGGCCAGCGGTATAGTAATAATCTGACGCCCGTTTCCCTCCTTCGCAAAAATATGTGTCTCGACTGGAGCTTGGCGGACTGGAGTTAACGTGATTGTGCGAATAGTTGAGCGCTGTAAAGCTTACGCTGATTTTACGCTCGATTGCACGATCGCTGTTTCACACTAGCTGACAAATCGTTTCTTAATGAATTGGTTGCAAAAATATCTACCTACCGCGCTACAGCCTGACTAATGAATTTTGTTTTCAGTTGGTCTAAGAGAAAACATTTTATTTCAGATTTACCTGGTGATGAAGAAGATGGGCACACTTCGGCCCGATGATGAACGCAAATACGGAGTGTACGGACGACTCTCCATCGTGACGGGTGCTAATAAGGTATCGAGTGGTAATTCAATACTTACCTCCTAACAACCATATAAACGCCATACAAATTACAACCATATAAATTACTTCTTACCGGAACCTATGAAACCGACATTTGCAATTTATTTCGTAGTTAATTCCCATGTTATCTACTCTTGACTTGGATCCTTATAACCGCCTCTAAAACGTATGTTAGGAGAAAGGCCTACTTTCTCAACATTTTTTTTTGGAATAGGGGGGCAGGAAATCGCAGCCTTTTAACTACTAACGACGCCCATGAACTTCCGCACTATTACTATACCGATACATTGCTCTCTTCTCCCCCCCCCCCCTCCCCCCCGAATGGGCCACCGGCTAGTCACAAACCGCACGAAACTGAAGATGTCACTACGGCTTTGTTATGGGAGCGAGAGGTGCCTCCCCGGTCGTGCCGGCCCAATTCGGAGGATGTAGTGTCCTGTACTATGCATGGCACTACCTCCTAATATGCAGCATTGCACTAAATCTTCCTACGTGTTTTGAAGACAAGAACGCTTGGTCATTCCGAGCCAGTTCGCAACGAATCCCAGTATGACCTATTAGAGGGGAGCAAATGGGGCATTATTATTAGGGGACACAAACAATTATGTGGCTATCTATGGGCCGTTTCTCCCATATACTAAAAAAAAATGTTACAATGCGTTGGCCGTTTTGCTTGTTCCCGCATCAAAATTCACGTCGATGTAGTGTAGTGATAGAAAGCTTTTCAAGGGGTAAAAAGGGCTTCTTGGTGTAACTTTTCCCCCGCATTCAATTGACGATTATTCCTATCAACTAATCCAATTCGAAATGCTTGTTTTTTCATACTGACACATTAATTATTTTAATTCCATTCACGCACAAAGCAAAAACTGTCTAGGTTGATATGTTTGTTTGGCGTTCCAATTTTAGGTTCAGCTATTTTGGCTGTGTGTGTGTGTGTGTGAGTGTGTGTGTGTGTGTGTGTGTGTGTGTGTGTGTGTGTGTGTGTGAGTGTGTGTGTGTGTGTGTGTGTGTGTGTGTGTCTGTGTGTGGGTGTGTGTGTCTGTGTGTGTGTGTGTGTCTGTGTGTGTGTGCACTTCGCATTTTATTAATTGGTGCCTTGCCTGTTACAAAATTTTGCATATGTAATATTTTATCATTGATATATTGTTCATTTTACAGAAATTGTAAAAAATATAATTCATCATAACGGTGAAAAATATAAGCATAAAAACCAGTAAAAAAAAAGACATTGCAATTTGAAGATGAACATAGGATACTGCAGAGGTAAATTTCGTTGCACTGAACTAAGTACTAGCAACAATGAACATTACGGTGGAATGTTCACTTTTTCTATCATCTATGTAGATTAAATAAACAGTTGAGGAATTTATCACTTGAACTTTCACACCTCCAGGTAATCATTCCTATATTATTATTTGCAGTAAATTTGTTAAAATTGCTGGCAGTTATACTGTTTTTTTCCAGATTCTTCTCAACTGTGGTTGGACAAGTTACCAGGTGTTTATTTTACGGTGTGGCTACGCTGTAGTTTACTAGCAGCGCCATGTGTAAATTGAACTTATTGGACTTACAAACACAATAACAAACACTTGCTTTTGTAGGGCTTCAGGGCTGTGATCCGCGCCCACATTTAACACCCTAATTAACAAGTACGACTCCTTATACGGAACCAACGTCCTGTTTATTACACGTATTATACTCGTACAAAAATCTACGTGAAGTATTTAGCACTTACCGGAGAATCGAATTTCGTTATTGTAATTTCCACAGGTGCTACTCGGGTGTGAAATAAAAATATTGTAATGAGACAATACATGCGTTTACGTAACAACGAGTTTCCTTTTGTAAATTTTATTGTTACTATTCTTATTATATCTTTTTAAATGTTGATTTTAAACATGTGTTTTTTTACCACAGATATAGTTAAGTGTTTCGTAATAAAAATTCTAGTAACACAGGTAACATAAATAGTGTTTTATTTTAAAATATTTTTTATTTATTCAAGCCCCTGTCATCAGTATGGCGTCAAGCTTCATTTGTTTCTCTTTTAGATTAATATTCTGTCACTTTTAGTACTTATAATTGAGCTAGTCATTATAATTCTTTAAAAAAATAAAATTACATCTTTAATAATTATCTACTGCAGTTATCAAAACTGCAGCCTCTTAGCTAAAGAGCCACCATCTATGGTGTCTAGGAGTTTTCTTTTCAGCGACGGTTTCTCCGACTCCATTTTGAAGATATTCGACGGCATGGGAAGCTTGGACCCCACAGATGGCGCTGGCTTGTTGCTGAAATTAGGAACAGTTAGATTGTCACAAAAATTATTGCTCGAAGTAAAAGGTGAAATTTAATCATTTTTGTCTCATATTGTAATGGCTTCAAAGAAAGCAGTCTCCAGAATCAGTAGGTAATAATGCGTAGGAGAGGGGGGGGGGAGAGGGGGAAGAGAGAGAGAGAGAGAGAAAGAGGGAGATGGGAAGGGAGAGGGGGAGAGAGAGAGAGATCGTGAAGGCTTTTTCTGAACCGCTATTTGAGAATGCTATACACAAGACTAAAATAAAACTGTTTCTGACACGTCACTGTAATTAAATTTTATAACGCATGGGCGTTCATCATGGGATTCTGAAGTGAAAGGTGCGCAGGAGGCGTAGGCGACGTAACTACGGTAATTGTGGCTGTGATTGTTGATAATATACTGGCACATGATAACGGGGTACTTCATTGACCGTATTTTTTTATGACATAGCGGCTTAAATCATGGTGGAAAACATTCATTTCGCATTTGGATTATTATACTTTGAGATCTAAACGATTCGATTGACGTATTCATCAAAATCGACACAAGCGTTTAATCTATATTAAAAAAAGGGGTATGGCCCACCAAACTCTCCCACCGCTGCTACTGCTGTGTTGGCAACGGAGGCCGTCACTTGTGACACTTTGATATGATCGCAGGAAACCGGGGGGAATGTCAGACTGCCTTAGCATGCACACAACGAATTTAAACGGAAGAAATTAGGGGGGAGGGGGAGTAGAAAGCGTTTTCTATATATATGAGACACCTGTAAGACGCGTTGCCGGCCTTTAAGGAATAGGTATGCTCTTTTGCAGACTGCTAAGTCGTATCGGATCGGAAGTACCGAGGGAGCCAACTGGTTCCACAGTACAGTTGTGTACGGCAAGAAGTGGCGTTTAAACCGCACCGTTGTGGATGATGTTAGTTAATTCTATAGTGTCTCAAACGAATACGCGTGGATAGAAGACGAAACACATAACCAAATGTTGGCCAGTCTACAATACCTAAAGTAGGACATTTGCAGCGCTTGAGTACAATCGCAGCGGCTGGGCGGGTACAGCGCGAGCAGGCTCTGCAGCAGCTGGAGCAGGTCGTCCGCCGCCGCGGTGAAGATGTGCTGCAGCTGCTGCGGGGCCAGCGGCTTGAAAACCACGTAGTCCGTTAAACTTTCCACGCCCTGTAAGAGCACCCCACAACATTGTAACAGTTTTTTTATACTATAGGGGGGGCAAACGAGGCACCGGACCCTTTTGACGATCAAAGACATCCGCACATCTGTCGTTCTCATTCCTTCCCGCTAATGGGTCACCGGCTACTCGTAGATCGCACATACGCGACAGTATATTTATGGGTCGTTTTTTAGGTGGCATCTGTGAAGTCACCATCCCATTGATGACTGACTGCAGAGCCGGACGCGATTGCGCGCTTGGCGATCGGTGAGGAAATAGAGGCCGCGGGGGTGAGAGATTCCACGGCCGCAGACGTGGATCTGCCCGTGTCCCCGACATGGAGGTTCCCTGATCGACTACCGCAGAATGTGCGGACGAGTCGGGTACGGCACTCCTCCATACAGTCCGGGTAGGGAGCAGGCAAAACTAGGGATTCATTCTATGTTCTGGGCATCTGATTATAACCGCACAAGGAAGCAACTGCTTCCCATCCCGCTTGAGCGGGAGAGGTGTGTTAAAAGGTACCCCACCAAGTAGGGTTTGTGTAAGAATAATAGTATAATAAGTTTATTAATAAAATAATCGCTCGATGGCTAGCAAACAGGCACACACTCAAAATTCTTTCACAAAATATTTTGTGTAATGCGCGCTAAACTTGCTTTAAACGTGTATACAGACCATACAAGCACACGAAGGCAACCTTTTCCAGGTATTATACTCGCAATAAACTGACCGGACCGGGATGATATTGTTCCAAAAAAAAAAAAAAAATCCAAAAAAAAAAAAAAAAACAATGACGATCGAATAGATAGGCTTTATGTCGGAGAGTTAAGCTCAGAGCTCGGCACGACTGATCGGGATAGATACTAAAACCAGACTCTGTAAAAAGTCCACATATGCTGTGTTATATTCAATGTTCCACAATACAGATAGAGACAAATTTAATCCTAATAATGATTTAAGAGGAAATAAAGAAATAAGTTTGTGTGCGTCAGCTTCAACACTCGCTTGGAGTTGAATAACTGAACATTATTCTGTAGGTAAAGGTACACAAGGGCGTAAGTGCGGTAAAGCACTACGCTGGTGTTACGCTCGATAGCTGTTTAATCACTTTTTAAGAATTAAAACAAGTCAACCATTCATCAAGGCTTGTATAGCCTAAATGCAATCATAGAAATACTTTATCGTCTTAAATACTAACGGGCCATATTTCTTCAGACGGACTCCCAAAGACTTGGAAAATACGATTTAGTTGATCCAAGTCTGAATCTCCAGGGAGGAAAGGTACCCGCAGCAGCAGCTCGGCGAGGATGCACCCGACAGCCCACATATCCACGCCAGTGCCATACTGTCGGGCTCCGAACAGAAGCTCCGGTGATCTGTAGTAACAAACAAGTCGAAAATGTAGTGACTTTATTAATAAACTCTATCTTCACCCGTGAAATACCTTACACAAATTATTTATAAAATTCTTCATGGGGAACCCCTACCCATTGGTATAAAGCACATGTAGATCTATTCAGAAGACTCAATCATACGGTCTGTATGTGTTTGGGAACTTTGTTTATATAATATGTATAGATTTAGCTTATTCATATTCACAATTAAATGTACATAACGGGACTAAAAACTTAACCTAAACATACTAAATAGTATAGAGATTTCAATTTTCTTTTTTAATTAAGCTAATGCTTTGTGAGTTATTTGCTTTAAAAATGGTCTTATATGTCTGTCCATCCCCCTCTAAAAAAATCCTACTACATCAGGGAAGATTGTAACTAAAAATGCAGCTCATATAATTGGAAAAAAAAATGTTTTAAATAAAATCGCTTTAGTTGAGCAGAAGATAAACCAAACTGGTTTGCTGCGAAAGGACTCTTCATAGGCCCAATATAAAACTAAAATAAAACCAGTTGCGAGCGTGACAAACTCGCGTGTAAGTGGTTGCATAGCATTTGGGGACAAACAAGCATTTGCTAGCCATTGGGTAACTACTGACAACCATTGACATCCACACGGTTGAGGGTTCAACAGATAGTCACAAGCTATGCACTTTTAACTCGGTCAGTCATTGTTATCATGTGAGCGAGACGCGCCTTCCTGGATATGCCCTATTCGGCTGCAATGCAGCTTCGCAGTACTTTTTACACATAACGGAAATACACCATACCTGTACCATCTAGTCACGACTTGATGTGTATTTACTCTCGTAGGAGATCCAAAAGCCTTGGCCAAACCAAAATCACCAATCTTTAAAATACCCTCTCTGTTTATTAGTAAATTATTGGGTTTCAAATCTCTATGCAGAATCCAATTCTGATGTAAATATTCCAAACCTAGAAAATTATTTTAAAAATTACTAATTGATGTTGAATTAAAACATGCATGTAGCGTAACAATAAACACCGAAAATGCAAGCAGATTATGGCATTTGGAGCGGATTATGGCATTTGGAGCAGATTATGGCATTTGGAGCAGATTATGGCATTTGGAGCGGATTATGGCATTTGGCCATAATCTGGTGTTGTGTAGTGATTAAATTAATGTAGCACACGAAATACTCTCCAGAACAGGTGAATCTTTTGATGTGCACCTTAGAAACTTGTCTTAATTAGCATTTTTTTATACCTTTGGAGGGACAAGGGACAAACAAGTGTGATGAAGGATTGCTATTGAATCATGTACTTGCATATGCATATGCATTTGCTATGCATGTGTTTTCCTTCTTCATCCCACCCCCTCCAATGGCCTTTGACAACTCACAATCGCTTTTTTAAAAAGGTAGTGCTGTGCTGCATTAAGGCAGAATAGGGCCGGCACAACCGGGGAGCCTCTTAGCTCACTTGACACCTCCATAAAGTGACATCTAGTGTCGCATTTCGTGCGGTAGGTGGCCCATTGGGGGTAGGGGAGGTGAAAAGGAGGGCAACCTGCATGTAACTATGCTGATGTTCATGGGTGTCAGTAGTCATAAATGGGATCCAAGTTCCGATTTTCCCCCTATACTATTAAAAATATACCTATATATGAAATGTGACAGTGTAGCTATGATTTTTCGGCAGTGTCATGTAAACAAGAAATACTTCCTCGATTGTGTTGTCCCAATATCAGCTGTAATTCAGCATAGCACTACCACTGACTGGTAAATACTGCTAAAATAAACATTAACATTACTAGCAGAGGTTACAGAAGTACGCTGTAATGTGAATGCTGAAGTTTATAATATTTGGAAAGTGCATAAAATTCATCTCCATAGATACTTTAACAACTAAAGTAAAGAATTGAAGTGAAGTACTTGGAGAATTCATTACAAAATATATTATAAATATATTATTATTTTATAATTTGAGAACCATATCAACTTAATTGCCCGCATGACGGGCACCCACTTGTTTCCACCGTAAAGTAGCAAGTATGCTGTTGCAGGTCATACATTTTGTGAGTAGCAGGTTGACCATGGAAGGGGAGTTGGAGAGGAGGATAACACAACTGTGTGTCAATTATGTGGTTATCTTTGCTGGCATAGGCCAGCAATCATCATAGATTAAAACTAGTAAAAAATCTTTGTATAATAATGACAAACATACCTTTTAGTGTCATTATTGTATATGCCTTAACGTTAGCTGGTGTTAATACAATATTACTATCCTTAATTATTATTTCTAAGTCTGTATCCATGAAGTCAAACACCAAAGACACATTTGATTTTTGTCCGAATACATCTGTAATCCATAAACATAATAATAGAGTATCTTATAATTGCCATATAACATACCACCATTAAATTGAATAGCTGAAAATCTGACTGCATAAAGTACATTTTAAAGTACCCACTGTCTCTAGCATTGTCAAAATGAATCTAACGACACTTGCATTTAACTCCGCCAAGGCTGCAGGCTGTAACCGGGATATAGAAATCTACACCCATACATAACCACGAAAAACATTATCACATTTTTGACTCAGTCACCCAACAGTCCATTAACTGTGGCAGAAAGATGATAATGCCTTCCAAAAAGTAAACAAATATTAAACATCAGCACATTTTTCATTCAGTCATCCAACAGTTGATTAACCGTGGCAGAAAGATGATAATGCCTTCAAAAAGTAAACAAATGTTAAACATCATTGCATACCAAGTAATCCGATGAGGTTTATATGTTGTAGTTCCTGCAATAATTTGATTTCTCTAAGTGCAGTTCGATTAATACCATCTTGAGCCTCTAACCTGGATCCAATTTTGATTTTTTTTACGGCAACTATTTTGTCAGTTTTTACATCACGAGCCTTATACACTGTTGCAAACTGAAGAGAATATTTTGATAAGATTTAGGAATCGACATAGACTTTGATGAACGTAAACAATATTTGGAGTTGCAAGAGAACTTCTAATCATTTACATTAAAACTGCACTTACCTGTCCTTCTCCGAGAAAGTCAATTTTCTCATATTGTAAAATAGACTCCTCCATGGTTAACATCTAATTATTTTATACATATAAGTTAATATTTGAGAATATCATATTTATGCACACACTGGAAAGAAGACTTTACTTATATTATTAAAAACCTATAAAATGAAAGGCTTTATCTAAAAACAAACATTTATCATAATTTTAAAATTTAAATCTCAAACCGCAACAACGCAAGCACCAATTTTGAAATTGACGTGAGCTGAGATATGAGATATCGTTTTTAATTTGACGTTTGATACACGCGTTTCATTTGTTGTTGTTATTGATTCTTTCATACGGACAGGCTAAGGCTTTTTCGTTGTCCACGCTGTGTTTGATACATCGCTTTTTTCTTACATTGGCTTAATTTAGCTTAATATTTTTAGCAACTAGACTCCAAAACGATTCAAAACCACACCATTAAAGGGGTGGTAAATTTCTTAGATCATTTAATGCATGCATGACCTAAGGTGTATTTATATAAATAATTTTCTCAGATAAAATTTGTGACAGTGATAAACTTTTAACTTAGCGATATACTATAAATAAGACGCTAAAAATGAAAAACGGTACATATAGTCATATTCAGAAGACCAACTGTGCTCTTTTCTTTTTTATATCTATACAAGCTATGGTGCTTTGCAATATATATAAAAAAAAACCTAATGCAATGACCGATATGAAGCGCTAGGAAATCTATAGTACTAAATTTCTATTAGTAGAAAATTTCCATGCCAGCTTGTGTCCATTACAGTATTTTTTTAAAATAGTAATATTTAATTCAATTGTTATTTCTTAGCGTTTATCGAAACTCTGCGTACAAAGTTGCTTTTTGTGTAAGTTAGAAAGTGCCTATAAAGACTATCGTACAGTAAAGTACGTATATATTTTAGAATATGATAGTGGCAGTGGGATATTTCAGAAAATGATTGCTTATTAATTTCAGATCGATGGCATAGATGCGTGTAATATCATCAGGCTATCAGGGGACAAAATTGATAACTAAAGACGTATACTTTATAAAACAACTAAAGAAAAATAAACTACTAAAGATGAGGCGATGTGGTCATATGACTTTAGCCTGTCCTCAAAGACGAATCTTACAATAAACAACAAAATGTGACAATGTCAGGCTGTCAAGTATCACTGTCACAGTGACTGATCAATCATATAAATCGTAAATATTTTTTAAAATTATTTAAAATAAAAAAGTATATGGGCTGTATTGCTAATTCAAGAATAAGTTAATTATTAATTATCATTGAATTAATTCATACATATAGTGTAAATAATTGAGTGATAAAAATATTTATTAGAAATGTGGAATAACTCGGAAGTAGTATTTTTAATAGTAAATGCTACAATCAGGAAATAAAAAGATTGTCCAAAATTGTTAATTATCTAACATATTCTATGTCTACCTAAAATTTATGCTGCAGTGCCGTAAGCCATGAATACGAATAGCAATAGTTCAGATGTTTATTATGATGATATCCCATCCGAATACCTTGATAAGGACGAGTTTTTTTGTACAGAAAAAATCATACCCCGTAGGATTAAGCCGCAAAATATTGTAATGAGACTAATGGAAAGGGAGATATATGGTTCGCGTAAAGCAGGCTCACATTTTCATGTCGTTCGAGAATTTTATCAAAATGTTTTTCCAAATTTAACAATAGTCAATGTCGAAAAGCCACCTTGCTTCTTAAGAAAATTTAGTCCAGATGGAAAACATTTCATAGCGTTTTCTGCTGATCAGACATCCTTGGAGGTAACAAAAAAATTATATTATACTAACATATTTATTGTAAATTATGAAAAATTTCAATTAAAATATACTGTTTTGCAGATATATGAATATCAGGGTGCATCTGCTGCCGCAGATCTTGTTGCTGGCTATCCTTCAGATTTGATAAATGCCGATGCTGATGTACACCATAGTATAAGATCCCATATATTTTACAGGTTTTTCAAGGTATTTTATATTAACACTTGTGTGCACTGCCAATCTATGCCCTTTGTTACATTTTGCCAGTGGTAAAGGATATTAATTATCGTTATAAAAATTGTAATAATTTGTGTATGTCTGTATACTCTTAAAATTGTGGAAAAATGAAATTATAGTTTAAATTATGTGTTAGGTGCATGTAGTTACGATGTAGGTGCAACCGTGTGGTCACTGGACGACTTATGCGGAAGACTGGCTCGGACAGTATTGCCAGCAAATAAGTGCCAGTTATGAGAGAGTGTTTGAGACCAATTTGCACTATCCATACCATTTAACTATTAATTATTTAACTTTTTATTTTTAATTGGGACAACAAACAGCTACAACATAAAATACTTATATCTATAAACATGCTCATAAAGAAGTGGCTACAATGTTGTGCCAATGACATTATTCACCAATTAAAACATGGAAGTACATTCTGATTATTAAAGAATTGGTCCAGAAAAGGCGTCAAAAATAATAATAATAATTGTTTATTTTGTGTGGATTTAGAGAAATAAATATATTCTTTCTTTCTAACAGATATAATATTATACAATTAAAAACTTGTTAATGTTTTGCTGTTATACAGAAAGTATTTTATTTGACATGTAACACTTTTTTGTTACTTTAGGAAGAGAATTGGATTATCAGAGATTCTTTGTTAACTATTACTCCTTATACATTGTAATACCAACATAGTCTTTTTCTTCCGATAACTTCAGCCCTAGCTATGGAAAGAAGTATTTCTTTCCATTTTGCGCTGACATACGGCAATTCTATCTTCATCTTCTACTCTTAGACACCATGTCTTGCAGCCGTATGTTAGGGCATGGTAAAATTGCAACTTCATATAGTCCCAATATTTCTTCCAGGCTAAAGTTACTCTTCTTTGTATCTCTTTGTGAGTGTTGTTTTCAAATGACATTGACTGGCCTAAATATACATATATATATTCGTTGACATATTCTAGATTTTTTCGTCTACTTTAATATCTTGCTGCTCTCCATTTCTTAAAACTTTTGTTTTCGTTGCATTCAATGAGTAAATCATCTGCGAAGCGCAGGTGATTTCGTAACTTCCCGTCTATTCTTATACCTTTCGTATTCTATTATAAATGCCTAAAGATGGACTCGAGCACCGCTGAAAATATCTTTGGAGTCAGTGGGTCCCCCTGTCTTAATCCTCTCTTAATGGGAAATTGCTCGCCTTCACGCTCTAATCTTACCTTGGTGTTACACGTAGAGTATATGTTATTTGTTATGTTTACGTACTTCGGATGAACGCCTTGCTGTTCTGGTGATGTCCATATGGCTCGAAAATATATAGAATCGTAGGCTTTTGTGTAATCAAAGACATATATCGTCTTTCTATATTCATTTACCTTCTCGAGCAATAGCGTTATTGCTTGTATGTGATATGTAGTTGACAAACTTTTCCGGAAGCGAAAGACAAGGGTATTGACTATTTACTTGTGTAGAGATGTCAGTTCGCTGTGCATCTTCTACCGTATTTATCACGGGGAGTAATGTAAGGTTTTGACCTGGTATTGCGGATTTTTAAGGACCACTCACCATCACTCACCATCACGTGACGACTGCTCCGTTGCCTCTATGCTACATAAATATAGTACTCTACTTCAAGTGTTTGTGAGTTACAATACCGTACACATGTGCACCATAGTCTTAGGCGATATGTGCACCATAGTCTTAGGCGATATGTGCACCATAGTCTTAGGCGATATGATCTTTTGCTTGTCCAATCTGTCTGTCTGTCTGTATTTTTTTTCTCAAATCTTCATTGAATCGGCCTAGTATTTTTGCTTTTGCACTTGATTGGTGTTCCCATTTTTAGCGTAGTTAACGTGGATTAAACCGCGTGCATTTCGATAAAGTCGCAGTAATGGCAGATAAACCGCCGTAAGCGGAGGATTCACCGTTTGTGGAAGTATTCGTACTGCCATGCTGCATTGCAGCCGAATTAATGGGTTTCTCGAACTTCAATATGATGCAGCCTTAAAGTGGCAGGTGAGCTGTCGCGTTTCGTGCTGTTTGTAAGTTTCCGGTGCCATAAAGAGAGCAACACATCTATAGTCTGTGAGCGTCGATAGTTATCAACAGAATCCGATATAATCTGTTTGTGTGCTGTGTGTGACCTTATTTTACAAAAGAAAATATCTGGATTAATGGTCTGGATGTGTTTTCAGCCAAAATTCACAGTAAATGTGTGCCAAAGAATGGCTGCTCGGTCAGCGCGTGATCGTGAACGAGCGGGACAAATGCCCCCCATGGAGCAGCAGTTGAACAGAGAGTGCAGCCTGTTCACAGAAGACGGAAAGTATGTCATAGTCGGCTCCGCTATTCACATACCAGACGACCTCAGGCCGCACTTCTATAACATTCACAGTAACAATGAAGCAGTAACGCCGACCATCAGGTAAGTGTTTGGGGGTAAACCAGCTAAAATTGGAGTGTAAGCTGTTGAATGCGTGACGTGCTTCATGAAAGACAGTTTCGTTTCGTATATGACCGCGGGGGATTGAGAGGAGGTGCGCGCACACATTTCCTTTCCTTCTCGCCCTCAACAGTCATGTTCCGTTTCGTGTAACTTAAGCAGTCTTATTTCGGTCGTATTTTTTTATTGCAAAAGAGGGGTTTTAGATGATTACCAATGCCCATAAACATCTTGTTTGCACAACCAGCGTTTGAACTACATGGTCACATCATACACAAACCTCGCCGTTCCCCTTAAATCTCCCCGCGCTTGCGCAGTTGTTTGTCAGTACGCAGGCATACTGTACCAGAGCGCCGACTTGACGTCGAGACATGTGTTGTAACCGAGATATACAAATACATAACCCTCGTTTTTTATAGAAAGGGGGAAAACGAACGATCATAGCCATTTTTACGACTGCCGACGCCCACGAACATCCACATAATTATTATGCCGATGCGTTGCCCTCGTTTACAAACGCACTAATCGTGACACTTTGCGGCGGTATTATGTGAGTGTACCTTCCCGGACGTGCAGGCCCAATTCCGTCGAATAGGAGGATGTAGTGTCATGCACTATACATGGCACTACCTCCTCCTATGTAGCATGGCACTACCTATTCCTGAAACCATTAAGTTCTATCCAACCCATTAAATTGTTAACTCTCCTAAACTAAACTTTATTCAAACTCTCATAAACCGCATTCACCCTTCAGTATGGCTTTCACGCAATGCCAATATCATGTGAGGCACCTCTCCAGCGGTGCTCGCCAAATTCTGCTACACACAGCCCTGTCACTATCTCTTACACAATGAGTAGAATTATTCGTAACAATAATGAAATAAACTTCTATCTATTGTACTATTTTTAGCTAGATAGAAGCATACAACATTGCAGCCGTCACAATTGCATGGTTTGTACTCACCAACCAGTTAGTCAGCTGGTGAACTAATGGGTGAGGTTGAGGTGACGGAGGAGGCACCCGCTAATGGGCGTTATTTGTTATTTGTCCCCCTATGCCATGTAAATATGTAATAATTTGTTTTCAGATCTGCACTCGAAGACTATTCACTTCACTTGGTAGATTTGCAGCATGGGAAACTATGTGACACAAAACATTTCAGAACGGACAAGATATATCTCTCGCACAACCAAGGAATCTACCTGTATAAAGAGGTCCTAGCCGTGCTCTCTGTGCAACATCAAACTATACACCTGTTTCAAATCGTCGAAGGCATGCTCATAGAAATACGGAAAATTGGCAGGTTTTGCTACGACGACGATCCATTTATAGTTAGTTCTGTATACGCACCATTGATGAATGAACGACCTTTCCACGAGGAAACCATCAATTGTTTGAAGCACAGGCTACTCGTGTTCCTTTTCAAACGGGCGAAAACTATAAGCGACGAAGCCAACGACCCCTTGGAACTGCGCAAGTTCTACAAGTATTTCGATATGTTTAGAAATTTGCGCATGTGGAAAATGCAGTTGTTGGACGAAGATCATCTGTTTATAAAATACGCGAGCGAGGAAGTTGTGACGCTGAGGGTGGCCGAGCCGAACAGTCAGTCGTCGTTCTTTGTCATTTACAGTATAAGCGAAAGTAAAGTGCTGGAAGTGTATGAAAATACGTCGGAAGGGCTTTTGCAGCTGTTCGAGAATTATTGTGACTGCTTCCGTAACGCCCGGCTGTGTGCCGACTCACAGTTCACGTGTTCCCCTTCGAATAATCTCTATGCTCGTCTGACCCAGCAGAGGTTCAAACAGACCATTGTGAGAGCTATATACGGTGGCCGTACGGAGGCGACTAAAAGGATTCTAGCGCAGCTACCAATAAGTGCGCAGTCTTACAGTGGCTCACCATATTTGGATCTTGGTCTTTTCAATTACGACGACAAATGGGTCTCTGTGATGGAACGACCGAAGGCTTATGGCGAATACCCTATCAGGTGTGTTATTTTAGCTCAGTTGACTGAAAATAATTGTGAAAGCCTTCAGCATTCATACGTATTATAAGTATACATATATTATAAAAAATATTCCCCAAATCTATAAAAAAATAGCAAATAAGCAAGCCGAGCCAGGTGACGACAA
This sequence comes from Eumaeus atala, assembly GCA_017140195.1. Taxonomy (NCBI): domain Eukaryota; kingdom Metazoa; phylum Arthropoda; class Insecta; order Lepidoptera; family Lycaenidae; genus Eumaeus; species Eumaeus atala. Next base: position 368,619 of record JAFELO010000058.1, on the reverse strand, counting down.
CTGACGCCCATACAAATTGGCACAATTGACATTGTTTGCATCCATTCCTCCTCCCCTCAGATGGGCCATCTGCCAATACCAAATCGCAGCATACAACATACGCTATAACATGAGCGAGAGCTCGCCCCGGTAGTGCCGTAACAACTCGGCTGCAATGCAGCATGGCACTACCCCTTACACAAATATAATTTTATTCAACGAAGGAAGTCATCGTGTCAACTATTTTCTTTGTCGTGTTCTCGTGTCTGAGGGCCGGGACCACCGAAACTGTTGTGGGCGGGACTTATAAGCTCGGCCCAATAATACTCCAGTCAATAATAATACAAATCTGTTTACTTTTTTCTCTGTAATTCCAATATTCCCAATTCTTTTTCAGATTTTACGCAAGAGATTCGGGACTGTTAAAGTTTAGAATATACGCCGGAGTTCTTGGGCAATCATTGCCCATCAGCGCTCGGCGCCTCGTCGCGTTCACATTCCACCCCACGGACCCCTTCGCCATAAGCGTGCAGAGAACTAACTCAGAATATATTGTCAACTTCCACTTGAGAAATGCCGTATTTAGTTGACTATGAAACTTTATGTATAAATGTAATCGAAGTATATAATATATTGTGATATGTCATGAATTAAATGTTCCCGCTATTTTTTAATTATCTGCAGTTTTTTTCGGTCTTAGCCCACTAATAATCTATCAGGCGGATTCTATATCCAGAATCGATAGCAACTGCTTATATAAACCATCGACGCAGTATCAAAGCTTAAACAAAAGCAAAAAAAAGAGTTTGAGACTCGAAACCAATTTATCCAGAAGAGTATAGGTATATGATGTAGGAAAATATATGCAAGGTCCCCCCCCCCAAACAAAGAGAAATAGCATGGTATCCGTACAATAACAACATGTGGCTGAACATGCTGTGACTGGTCCACGAGGCAGAGGCATGGTTGTATCCACGATATTCACTTTACTTTTGTGAGTTTGGCGCCACCTTTTCATTATTCCGTAGTTTCATATCTTTCCGACAAATACATAGCTATTATTTGTCTATATCGATTCTTTTGTGGGTACAAAAAGATCTGTTTTCTAGTACCTGTAACATAAGTCCTTAAGGTATGTATATAGCACAGGGCTAGGCTAACGTGGTGTGATAAGTCCGCTGATTTTTATTATTACATACATAGGTTATGATCAAGAATGTTATTTTTTCATAATCTATGTCTCCTAGACTGATCTTTTGACAGCTAGTTGTGAAGTAATTTGAGTAGTTTGTCAAACAACAAATATCCATCACTCACGATGCACTCAATATGGCTTAGCAAATAAACAACTACACTAACAAAAAGATTTCAATTCTTGACAATGTAAACCTTTCAATACATATTTAACAATGTACAACATACCATTCCCCAGCAGTGATGTTCAAAGGACGTATAACACTCAAAATGTAGCATGTAAGTTTGGGTTTAACATTTTAAAATCGTATTACACCTCTAAGTCTAGGAGGTAGATCTCTCACTCATTTGATACCGATAAGTAATAGCTATAATGTCGCGTTTCGTGTGGTTCGTTTGGGCGGGATAAAGGAGGGCAACATGTCTGCAATTATGCACATGTTGGTAGACGTCAGTAGTCCTCAAATGGCTGAGACGCCTGCGAGTGCAGGAAGCCCGCCCCGTCTGTCTTCGCCTAGGTGGACGTGATGCGTGGTGATCCACCGCGAGTGCCATCAGTGCCACCTTTGGATACGTGCCCCGAAATTATAAGTTATCGGGTCACCTCGACGGCTAATCAGTCCCCTGAGAGACTGAGACCACCTCCATAGAGTGATTGCCCTGCATCACTGGACAAACCCATCAACTTCAAGACAGTACAATGGTTAGATGTTCCCATCCAAGCCCGGAGCCACTAGCCTTCCGTGTAAAAGGGCCTCCTCGTAGAGCAGCCGCTTCAGTTCAATTGGCTTCTCTTAAGCTGTCTGGGTTCACCCAAGGTTACTGAACCCTACCGCCACGACAAGGCTCGAACCATGATGAGGCTTAACTTTGCACTAGATTGTACCTAACAGCATAACATTTTATAATAGACAATAGAACGCCAGAGGTAGTTGGCGAAGGCGATCTGTTCACCTCTACTTCTCCTGACGGAAGAGTGCTGATGTACTTTTTGCCTATGCTAAGAAGAAATCCACATTTCTCGCCATATCAAGTGAATAGTGACATTCAGCCAGCGTCTCCGGAAGTTTGGTACATACGAAGCATTTGTAACACGTGAGTAGGTCCTGTTCTATTCCACATGCAGCTGCTGCTGCTAGTCGTGCCGCCCCGCTTCATATGTTGTTGTTACTTCGTCGAAAGATTAGATTTCTGCTCCCTCGCTCAGTTCCCGCTCGAATTTTTACAGACGAGTTACATTACTGCCGCATGAATTGCAGGCATACTTACGTAACCGGATTAAACCAATAAATACACGGTACCTATAGCAAAAATCCATTTTGATGTTAGTACGATTTACATTTCAATAAGAACTTGACTCACTGACAATCGGCGAGTTTAAAAGTGAGTTAAGTTGTAAGTTGATTTTAATTGCTCTCGGCTCTATACTTAGTCTGGCCATAAATACTGTTACAATTGAAAATAAAAAAAATATTATATTACATTTGAATTTGGAATATCTCATTTTTATACAATTGTTTATTGTTTTCTCACTTTGGCGCGAATACATTGTTCAATATTTTGCGATATTAAAGTCAGAATATAACATCAGAAGAAGAAGAGGAGAAGAAAATAAGAATCAGAAATATGTATGTACACGGCTATTAATAGGTACAATGAGACTTCCTCTGTTTGTGACATAGAAAGATCTGGCCGTCCACGTAATGTTTGTGCTGAAAAGGTGGTCAAAGCAGTAAACGAAAGAATTCAAAAAACCCTGTCCGAAAGCAAAAGATTTTATCTCGGGAAATGAAGATACCACCTAGAAACATGTCGCCTATTCTAAGAGACTAACTATTTAAGACTTTCAACCTATAGGAGACGCACTGGTCATTTCTTAACTCATAAGTTAAAGATGAATAGGGTGGTAAAATCGAAACAACTACAGAAGCGGTACGCCAAGAGGAGGAGGTCACAGAAAAAAGTGTGCACGGATGATATTTTTTTTACAATTGCGCAACATTTTTACAAGCAAAATGACTGTATTTATGATCAAAGCACTAAGGAATTTTTATTCAATTAGTCGACAAAGTACAACATGGGCATTATCCGACTTCAGTGATTTTTTGGTGGGGTGTTAGCCATGAAGGAGTGACTGAGCCATATTTTTGCAAGAGGTAACAAAACATCGGCATAAGTGTGTCAAGACACCATTGTTAAGGTAGTTAAGCCCCTTAATAATATCATGTACAATAACCAAGTATGGTCCTTCCTGCAAGACTCGGCGCCGGGACATAAAGCTCGGTCCACGCAGCCTTGGTTGGAAGCGAACGTCTCGGACTTCCTCAGAGCTGAAGACTGACCGCTGGATTATGACTTATGGTCAGTTCAAGAGAGTACAGCTTGCTCTAAACGCCATGATATTGTGGAGTCCCCAATAAATCCATACGATTGGCAGTGAAAAAACGGCCTCAACGTTTGAAGGACTGTAATGCAGCAATTTTTAATTGTTTTATACTTGTTTTAAACTAACACACTGTAAAAGTAATAAATGCTATTTGCAATTAAATTTTTTTTTCGTTGTTACAATATTTCTGGCAAGACTAGGTATATGTTTACCGGCCTTTATCTATTTAGGCATTTTTAGAGCACATCATACAAACCGAAGAAAGGGCTAAATGTACTTTCTATGCATCTACTAATATCTCAACCTCGACCTGGGCCAGTCTTTTACAACCTTAAAAATGATATACAACGCCACGTATCTTGAAAGCATATGGTACGATTCGCCAGTGTGGCCAGATAGGGCTACAACAGGTGCAGCGCGACTGAAATTACTCCAAGCCAACGAGTTTCTTTGACATTTTTTGTAAGGCATACCGCACTGTCAACACGGAGGCATTACCGGTTCTAGCCGGAGTCTTACCAGTACACTTAGAAATCCAAGTCGTGCAGCCATGTATCATCACTCGAAGAACCTCCCTAGTCCCTGTTTTTTTTAAACCAAAAGACCGACAGAAGATCGAGAAATTATTTAGCCCAATAGAAATTACCACCCAAAACTTAATTAAGGAATGGCAGACACGATGGAATAGCTCAACGAAAGGGCGACATTTACACAATTTCTATCCTTGTGTGCGTGATCGCCTAGAAATTGATCATTGCGTAGCTCAATTCCTTACATTATTTGTGATTGGAGTCTTTGGCATAATGAGAGAGACTCGACAATATTCATAGTGTTAGCGGGGTAGTGTATTATGGCGACCTCGTTCACAGCGTGTCATTTCTGTGCATTTAAAAGGTCTTGTCATAGCTATTATTGGAAACATACGGTTTTAACTCAGACATAACAGTTTGAATAATAACACATTTAATGTTAAGTCATTAAATAAGGTTTGATGCATAGCTGCTGGGTGCCCTCTCTTTTCTTGGCTTTCATAAGTCATTCTAATCTTGTACTGTCTCCTCTTTGATTAGGGTGGTAGATTAGAATTACTTCCTACTCCTCCTATTTCCTTCGAATTAAATTCGTTTCGGGTCCTAAGTCAGTTTTCGCTTTATCCCACGGGCTCCCCTGCAATCACGTTAATGTGTTCATAGTGGATGTCGATCCTGGCGACGCAGGATTAGTAGTGTTGGAATGAGTGTTGCGCCAAGACCATAAAAAAAATCAGTGAGTCCAGAGCGAAGACGTCCCCTCCCGCGCACACTGCCTACTTAAATGGCCGGCGGGTCTCTTGTGGTCAATTGTTATTTTTTAGTCACGTTAAAGTGATATAATGATACAGAATAAATAAAGATACGAGTTAACATATAGCGTCACTTTAACAAGTAATATTAAGTATGAACTTATCTATCTATATTTTTAGGAATCCATATGCATACTTTAGTAATGTCGTTCCAATTAACAACCCAGCGACTTACGATAGTAATAACTTCAACAGCTGTAATCAAAATGCTCAAAAGGTAATATAGTTTAGTAAAACCTTCATGTTTTACAAACAGGTAAGTAGTATATAGAAAAAGGTAGGTTATTATTTTAAATGTCCTCAAATTACTTCAACACAGTAACATTATCCAAGCATATGGAACACGAGGCGGACGGCACACCGGGTAGGTCGTTTACTTGGTACCGCTTCTCAACCGGCTGTCGCATTTCACGTGGTTTGTGAGTCGCCGGTGAACTATTGGTGGTTGCGTTATAAGTGAGCAACACATCTGTATGTGTATGTAAATATGGCTAAGACTTCTTTTTGTCTTGACTTTAAATTTAGACTGGTGACAGAAAGGGTCATAAGTGCTATTCCTGAATTGGTGATGGCCGTCCCTCTCGTCCTCGTGTCGGACATAATTCAGAGATGAAATCTAAATTGCACCTGGACCACACGGCAATCTAATATAAATTGAGCCGTCTGCCTCACAACGCATGTATTTATAATTAGCTGGCTTAAGTATTAGTTAAATATTTTTAGTTTCACAACGATAATTCGACATCAACTACAGACCTCCGTTACTTCTTTCCCGCGCCATGTCGAGACAAGAAGCTGTGCATATGCGTGGCTGTACAAACAGAGGCTAGCGAGTGCAGCTGGTGTCGGCAGAGTGGAATAAAAAACAATATGGCGTCCAGCGACAAACACATGTGTGTAGATGACGAAGAGAGCCACTATGGAGCGATGCTACGTAGGCCGCACTTTGTGTTCGGAACGTTTCCAAAGCGAGAACAGTCCGATAAACTCGTCGCAACGTTTACCAACATGGCGTGCGGGTGCGCTAACAAAGGCGATTGCCAAACTCAGACCGGGCTGGGGACATTTGGCCAGAGTGAGGAGTCTGTGACAAGAACCCAGTCGAAACGGACGGGCGGCTGCTCGTCCGATTGCAGCTGTTCGTATTTAACTTAAGCTTATTGAGTACCACTGTCAAGATCACATTTCAAATAAGTTTGATGGACAAAGTACACAAGATTCGGCAAAAATAGCTCCGTCTATAGGTACTCGGACGTGCAATGGCACTTAAACAGGGCTCTATAATGTATCAGATATTGTGTTCATTATATTTAGTAATTATTGTTCTTAAAAAGCATTCGATAATTTGGCCCGTTTTGGCAGCGCCTATGGCCGGCCCCCATATGATATCAGAGAGCTCGTGATTTCTTGTCGGATTCTGTAAAGTTTCATTTCCCTTTATCATTTTCTTATATAAAGTAACGGAATGGCTACTACACATCGAAGTATAGAGACTGTAATAGATGAAGCGATATTCGTTGACCAATGTTTTTAGCTATGTGCATGGCGGTTATAAGGAGAATCAAATATTGTCCCATTTCACGTTCTACTCACACTGGAAGTTTGGGTGATTATAAATAAAAACAATCTGATTATAATTTCTTATAATATTTTCATTCCTTAATCTAACATGTATTTACATTTCCAAAATATTACAATAATAAACAAGAACAAAAACGAGATTTTTCATTTTTTCCCCTCATGGACATGTTTATATAATTGATACTGTAGCTACAAGGCGTCAGTCGACTTACAAAATATAGCTAAATGATGTTTTTTTTTATTAAAACAGTTTAGGAAGACTATGGGCGTTAAACCTTTAACTGAACATCACTTTGGTAAAAAGAATGACTCGGATATTGAGTCAATTCGGGTCTATAGAGAGTGCGTTCTCGTATAGAATACCTTAAGACTTATCTGAGGCTTGTGGCAGTCATTTGTGGATGTGCGATAGTATGCGGTATAGCATTCTATGTTAAAATTGTTATAAACGTAATGGTACATACGTTTCTATATGGTACACGTGCATTTTGTTAAATTACATTTTTGTAACTGGCAACACAGGATCTTCAATCCATAGTGATACTTTAGCCAACACGTTTTATTGGGACTTTCCTAAAAAAAGATTATTCGTCTGTCTGTACTTGTTCCAGGTGAAAAAAGCCAATATCGTACTTCTTCGGGACCGGAATCATGAACTTAGAAACGCACAACAGGGAAAATTTTCAAACCAAACTTGTGGCTATGTCAAAGAAAAATAAATTGTGAGCGACCGTCATGCAAGTTTACATTACTTGTCAACTGTTTAGCTCTAATCGTGTTAAGGACATTATTTTAAATGAATACGCAGTACATTATACCTCTATATTCACACGCTACTCAATTTACAAACACCAGAGGCTTATTTTGAGCAAAAATAATCAAATTTCATAGTAAAAACGCATTCAGTTCGCAGTGACACATTACATTAAGACATAACACTGGAGTCAGAATCGAATGTCGGATACAGCGGCCCCTTCCTACTGAGAAGAGCCATCTGCGCGGGGCATATTATAGTGCACAAGTGTTTGCGTAGTCTTGTAACCACCTGTCTGTGTGCAACTCAACATTTACCATTCTCTGTCATGTCACTCTTACTGTACAAATTAACATCCCATTATAATACATTCAAAATGGCAAATATAAAAAAAATACACAAACACTGAATACCAAGAAATTTAAAAAATTGATTGATGATTTGTAATAATGTATTGTGTTCATTGCAAAATATTTAAAAAAGTGATTACAAAAGTTTTACATCACAAATGCACCTCGCTAACAGACCATTACTCGGTGCAGATAATAATTATAAACCAATTTTCATTAAAGAAATTTTATAAATAAATCGATAAAAAACAATGTAACACTTACAACTAATATTGCATAAGAAAAATGAACAATACCTCCATTTAACCTACAGAACAACATTGAAACATTACAAATGGATCTCATATGCTTGTGACTAAAACATATAAAAGAAATAAAAAATATACATACACATAGAGACAAACATATGTGTAATTACAAGCATATAAGAAATAATGATGCCATTGCAAATGGTGAAAAAAAAACACAAACTCCATTGATTGAGATTCATATCATGACGGACAGTATGTAATGCATTACAACCTAAAACTGTATCACCGTTTCAAAAATTCTGAAATGTTCACAAATCTTCAGTTAAAAGTGATTCCTATACTTTAGCACACAACCATTTAGTTGGCCAGGCAACAAATACCTTAAATACCACTAAGCACGCCTTATTATTAAAACGCAGAGTGCCACATAACATTTTTCATGATCACATTTAATGCACATTAGCCAGAAATGCACCATTGTAATAATTATTCAGACTTCAATACTAACATTGTAAAGGAATGAATCTAAGACGTGATTTGTCACACTCATAAAATATAATAAATTATCTCTGTACGCTAGTATAGTGCAATATAATATTAGTATAGATTTTATGAGAACATAAAACTTAATTACAAAATATTTCACAATCGGTGCTAACAAATCATCAGTCACCATAGAATTAGATAAATTGAAAATAATATTATACAAAAAAACTAACTTGACTAGACAGTACCATGGTACCGAACCGTTGCTGTGGATTCTGATTAGGCCATTGAAAATTTATAGGGCTTTTAGTGGACTGATAATATAATTATTTTTATACAGATTAATTCTAGAGATTTGAAAGTTCCTTACGCTAAATTTAAAAATAATTTGTACGGACGTATACATTCAAAAAACTATTGATCCGTTTGAGAATAAATACTTTGTGCAATTAATAATTTGAGCATAGAATCACTTTAAGTCAGGAACGGAAGTATTAAGGTTTATAGGTTTTGGTGAGCGCGAAAATTGTAAATATGATTATACAAAGATTGTGACCACTAAAAGCCCCCAAAGACTAACACAACATTCAATAAAAACAATGCTCTGACCAAATTTGAAACTATCCTATTTTATCGGTTACTTCTTAAGCGAGAAAGTGTTTTTAAATATTACCAAAATAATTTAGTACTTATATGAATTATTATAATCAATTTATTATATAAAATACAACTCACATCTGCAGTGCTCTCTACTCTTCGTAAAATAAAATATTGAATCCCCTGCGGTATTCCATCGTTTCACTGTGAACAAATTGATTCAAATTGTTATGGCATTCTATGGTTAAGAATAAATGCGATCGCAATAAATATACAGCAATTTTTTTTACACATTGTACCGAAAGACATATCAAAGAAATTATCAATGTTATGTTACTATCAGTAACGAAGTGGACTTTAAATGATCTTATTCTATTTCGCAAGTGACGAATATTACATTCGTTTCACTGGTTGGTGGCGCGTACGCGCGTGTGTATGTATATTCACATACAACTGGGCGACACTACGCACAACAGCGAGGCGCTGTCACGCGTTATGCGTGTGTATATAACGTATACGGATGAATCTGGGCGTCGAGCTGCTCTGCGCACAGCAGCGAGGCGCTGTCACGCGTGTGTCTATAACGTTTATGTACGCACCTGGGCGTCGTGTGCTGCTCTGCGCTCGGCGGCGAGGCGCAGACGCGTGGATGCAAAGGTGGGTCTAGCGGCGGGATCGGCGTGCCAGGCAGCGCGCATGAGCTCGTACGGCGCCGCGGGGCAGCCATCCGGCGCCTCCATGCGGTAACCACGCTCCACATGCCGGACAACCTCCGCCAGCGGCTGAAACACGATAAAACGTAATTATCTCACTGCTGCTGCCAACTTAGGCGAGGAGGATGTTAGGCCACAGTTCCAACCGTGCTCTCTCTATCTATATATCTGCTATTGCTGATCAATGTTGATTGTCGGAGCGAAGCGGAGAGTAAGTATTTATTTATACGTCGAAATTAGAAAACAAAATTTCTGAAGTACATATGTTTACATAGAACTAAATAAGAACGTCTATTTCAGTACTTCTCCAAATGATACGTGTTGCTAGTTATTGTACACTGTATCTATCTAGTTTTATACATAATGAGTGAGCGTCTTAGTACCTTTACATTCCTTACAGTATACTTAAGTAGATATGTTTGTCAATGTTCAGTAGGTCATTAAGACAACAGATTATCTACTGCTTACATGATAGGTTGTAGTATATTACAACATTCGAAATGCTTTCAGACTTAATGTAACAACTAATATAATCTATCGAATGTAAATTACAAGAAGTTCAGAGTTTCATACTTGTTTGCGAGTACTAGCTCATTGGAGAGGATGGGATGAATTGACCTAAACCCTAAACTATAAAGTAATATTCCAATACTTACTATTCTCGGATATGGCACTCTTCCGAATGAATAAATTTCCCATAGAAGGATTCCAAAGCTCCACATGTCAGACTTATTTGAAAATTTCTGTAAAAGAAAATTAATCGTAATGGACTTTGAAGTTGGATACGAATACAAAGTATCGGACAAATGCGACTCGTACTCGCACACTCAAGGTTCCGTCACGCTATAACGTAAAACACCGGCAAAATATCATGTTTGCTTAAATATTAATTTGAATCTTTTTAGTACTTCTTATTACAGCTGCAGCAGAAATATCTCATCTACGAAAATTTCACCTGTACACGTAGGTATCACAGTTCATGAGATACAGATACTATAAAAAATCTAGTTGTGAATTTACGAACGATATAATTTTACTTGGCAATGGTTCTCTAATTGGTTTGCGAACGCATGGCCCGATGGAGTTAAAGAGATGACTTGTTACGCACTCACGCTTGCAGGCTATGCCGATTAGAGACATTACTATGACATCATATTTTTCGTACATACAGCTAGCGTTTTCGATTTAGAAACCCCTATTTATCACGTCGAAAACACTCCGTACTCACGTTGTACTTGAGCGCTTCGGGCGCAGTCCATTTGATGGGCAACTTGGCCTGCACGCGCAGCGCGTCGGCGGGGTCGTCGGGCGCGAGGTCGCTGCGTGCGAGCCCGAAGTCCGCCACCTTGGCGGCGCCCTCCGCCGAGATGAGCACGTTCCGCGCCGCCAGGTCGCGGTGCACCACCCGCGCGTGCTCCAGATACTCCATGCCGCAGCACGTGTCGCTGCAACAAACACGAATTATTGTCTTTGTCACGCAACCACTTCTACCTAGATCTATCTAGAGCTTCGCTTTTTCTATCTCCTTATTACAAATGAATAGTACTACTTAATAAACAACAACTAACTAAGCGAAGTTGATCTGGTTACGCTGCGTGACGTAGTGGCGGCCGCGACTGCGTAGGTAGTCGAGCAGCGAGCCCTGCGAGCAGTGTTCGGTCACGATACACGTGCTGCCGTTGGCGCTGAACACCACGCAGCCCAGCAGTCGCACCAGGTTCTCGTGCTTCAACGACCTGTAATAAAAATAAATAACTTCAATGTATGTGGCAAATTAGACCATAAGGTGAGATAAGGCGTCCGCCACGCCAACGTGGAAATGCTACGGTTTTATCTGATCTCTCAGAAGCGTAATAAGCATTAAGTCACTTTAAAATGTTAGTATTGCTATTTTTCTTTGAATTTGATTAAATGACCTTTCAATTTATATTGGCGTGTAAGGAATATCTCAATGTGTGTTTGGGAGGGGTGTGTCTGATTACAAGGTGTACCTAAATAGTTTGTCATATCAATTTGTAATTCATGATATACTCACGCCATGACGCTGGCCTCCGCGCGGAATTTGCTTGCTGCTTCTCGGTCTTTAAGTATTTTAACGGCAACCTTCTGTGTCCCGTTCAGTATGCCGAGCATCACGTCTCCAAATTCACCCTTGCCTATATTTTCACGAATTTCTAGATCTCTCTCGGCTATGAGCCAACCTGAAATTAGACGATTAACTAATATATAGACTTCTTTTTGAATAACTAAAGCAAATAAATTGTAACTACACAGATGAAAACCTTAAACAATCGTCATAGTACGTTGAACGGAAACTATTAATTATTCTATAGTTTTGTATGCATGTGTTACAATGGCTGCTCACAAACCTCAAGAAACGCAACATAATAGCTATCAATTTATTAATACACATGGCTTACTGAAGTATATCAAAAGTCTGTAGTGCGGGCGTGCATGAGCGTATAATGGATCTATCACCAGGGGAGCACTTATTGTTATCCAATAAAGCTTCGGAAAAAAAAATACGTACGCGAGTCGACGAACTTGTGCGGCAGCGCGCTGTCGGTCTGATCGGGCGGCGCGTACACGAGCGGGAAGTGCGCGCCCACCGCGCCGCTCGACACGCTCGGCGTGGGCGGGTACGGAGGCGGCTGCTGTAACACACATAGGTACCGTTACTACGTGCTATTTATTATCTACATTTTAAACTTCGACGTTATCATTATCGTTTATCTGTATCCGTCCTCTGATGGAGGCAGACAAGCCTACGTGTTCAAACTGAAGATCTTGTTTTATCATTATATTGACAAGAAAATTGCGCGGACGGAGGAGTATGAAATTTGATACATTTATATTTTATGTGTGCAGTGCAGTAGTAATAATATTTTTATATAGTATGCATTAGATCTTATTATTTTAATCGAACAAAAGGCTACTCACACTGCATGCACGTGCATACCGTGCACATAATGTAAAATTTTACGATTTTCGTCACTTATTTAAATAAAAGATATTCATTTAGTGGTAGGGTCACGCTTATGGAGAAGGTCAGTACGACCTACAGCCTTAAACAATCGCTACAACACAGCGGTAGCTTGCTGGCATCGTAGTGTGTGTTACCTGCGGATGCGGCGGGAAGGACGGCGGGAGGTTGTTGTTGTTGGCGCCGTTGGGCGACGACTTGGGCAGCCAGCGCTCCAGTTTCGTGCACAGCCCATCCGCGTCTTTCAAATAATGCTACAACAGTACATCTCGAGTTAAGTATTCATCGAAGAGCACGTCCATATACACTCGCAGCGCCCAGCATGCGTTGGAAACAATTACTAAGAAATTAGATAGATTATCCAGGGACTGTCTAGTGGTAAGCATTTTCAACCGAAGTCGTGAGGTCGTGGGTTGGAGTCCCGGATCGGACTGAAGTATTAATGGTCCGACATATTAAGCCCGCGTACTTTGGAGAGCACAGGTCCTGCGCCTGATTTCTCTCCGGTCGTGTAGGACTGCCGTCCCATCGGAATAGGAGAATGAAGGAACAATGAGGGCTTTTGTGTGTTCGCCCTGTGCGCCCCTGAAGGCTCTTCGGCACACGCTGTGGGAATGCATGAGAAGGCATATATAGTACAAACCTGTACAAGGTCAGACATGTGGTCGAAGAACTCCTCGTCGTCGATAGTGAGACGCTGGCTCTGCGTGTCCGGCGCCGTCGCCCACTTCACCCTGCAACAACGATGCATTACAAAATAAAAAATAACAGTCCGTGTGACGGTTTACGGACCACGTAATATTAAGCGATAACGACACCCTAATTTATCTGTGAAGGCATCGCCTCAGGGAGTGAAAGAGACGACTTGTTACGCTAACATGCCTGGTAACGTTACTATAACGTCGTAACGTTACTATAACGTCATACTTATAAGAAATGAACAGACGCAGCGAACATTATCGATTTACATGATTATGTACCGCTCTTATAAGGCGCACGTGGCACGGGGCAAGCCTCATCCCATTGCACTGTCTCAGACTCGATGTGGTTGTCCTGTAGAGTGGGGTCACCCTCTGTGGGGGAGGCGTCGGTCTTAGAGGACTGACCAGCTGTCGAAGTGCCTTGATGATTTGTTGTTCTGAGACACCTCACCAAAGGTGGCACTGGTGGCACTCTCGGTGATTTTTAGCCAGGGCATTGCTATATGTACAATACTATACACTACAATACGTTTTATACGCAAGGGCGACTCGCGCGCTCGGTACTGGATTAATAAATACTACGTTAAGTAGACGCCTAGGTATCTACGCGATACTGTCACGTAACAAATGCGTTATCACAGGGTGACAAGGCTACAATAGAAGCCACTTGGTGACTACCGACAGGTGTCTTTTTTCTCACAATATCAGGACTAAGTTCCTTAAAATTTTTAGTTTACAAATGCACGTAGGTACCATTAGTTTTTCCCATGTTTCAAGAACAAGGAAGTCAAAACCAGTATAAACTTCTCAAGGCTTTTATAAACTAACCCTCCCCATGTAAGTAATAAGCCTTAATATTAAAATTTTCTTGGTACTGGTGGAAATGCGTGAAAATTCCTGCGAATACAGAGGTGCGGGGTAACACTGCATTCATAGCGGCTGAACTCCAAGGGAGAAACTCAGAGAACTCACAGGTGGAACATAACATTCATTGATTAAGCTTCTGTATGTTGGGAGATAGGACGGCCTCGTCGGATGAAATTGTCACAAGTCGGCACTTGTAACAAAAACCACATAGCTACACCAACGCCTGCCGCCTCTTTTCTGGCAGGGATATAAATGTCTTTTGAAAACTCATCTTCAAAAGAAGCCGGTGCTTGGGGTTAAGCTAGTGAGATATGGGGGATTTTCTCCCGTCCAAATTTTAAGCAGAACATGGCGCAAATTACCTTGACTAGACAGTATTTCAATCAGGTGATAGGTGGCTCGTCGTTTTCTCCTCATCCACGTGGGGTCCAATGGTGTTCGCGGTTATGGGGCTAGCGGTACATTACAGTTCCGAATACCCAAAAAACAACGTGAGTGCCATCATCCCGGAACTAGTAGAAATTCATCAGGGCACCTCCAGGCCTAGTCAGTCCCCTAAGGGACATGCGCCTCCTCCACAGAAGGGTGGCCACATACTACAGGACCCTACCAACTTAGGGACGGTGCAATGGGATGAAGCATCCTCGCCCCTTGCCCCGTGCGCAAAAGCGCAATCAGTTTTTCTATTGTCCCCCTTCTTATAAAAGGGGTACAAATAGAGCCTCGCCCTCTTGCTCTTTAGCACTCTTCTTATATGAGGGATGCAAAAACGATCCCACTTTGTTTCACTTGGCTTCGCCGGGGTTACTTAGCCGCACCGCCACGACAATACATGAGCTGTGTTGGGACGCCTCTTTGCCCTGGATTGGCCAATAGCAAGACACGTACGAATGACTGCTGCATATTTCTAGTCTATCGACGTTTGACTTATAATCACTAGTGATGCGTAGTAGCGTCGTATCCGCTCCGTTGTCGCGTAGTTGCACTTTGCAATGCGATTTGACCGATATAAAATAATAGAAAGAAGAATTGACGCGACGCCATATTGCGTATTTAAGATAATATATAATATAAATAAAACTTAATTATTTTCCAGTATCTTTCTTCATGTCTACACACGTCGTAGCTGCCCCCGTGTCCCAACCGTACAATAATTATCGTACACATCCGATAATTTAATGCCTGCGCACGATGTCAATAGTGATACTGTTATACTACGCACATTATGTGATAATTTGTACTTTATTATTTTTTATTTGTGATTGTGGTGACGCCCAATTATCATACACGCACAGGGAAAGGGCGAAAAACCTTAGCCACAGCACTTTCTATTCCTTTTTTTTGCCTATGGAAAAACATAAAATTACGCTTACTACGACTTATTTAAAAATAGTAATAATTCGGATAAATTTATTGCCATATACGAATACATATTTTTTCGGATGAACACGGACGTTGGTATCGATCGAGAGATGCTTCCACAATGTTGCCACATTTCGCTGGCTGGCACGTTCTACAATAACTCTTAACAATACTGACCTGTAGTGCTCGACTCGCCCCCTGAAGCGCACACACAACGTGTGGTCCCCGGGGAAGTTGGTGCTCTCGCGGACGAGGAACACGCCGTCCGGGGACCCGGAGAGAAGTGCCTCCGCCCTCTCCCGGGATATCGCGCCGTGGTGCCATCTGGACGGATATAATTATCTTAAGTTTCAATAAAAAGAACTGTGTACGTCAGTTACGACACGCGACTGTAGTCCGTTCGAACGAACATGATTCAGAAGTTAAAAGAGAGGTTTACAAGATTTTATTTCTATTTTCATACCGCACGCCTTAAATAATTTCTTAAGGAGTAGATAAATTCCAAAAAAAAAACCGGTTGTCTAATTGACCTGTGAATTCATCGCCACTCGCTCAAAGGTTCCACCCACTCCGAACTACTATGACTCGAAACCTTACTATGACGTTATACTTCTACGTGCATGCACGTAGAGTTATGGATTTACAGGATGTTATCAAGTCAAAATAATGGACTTCGTGCTCAAATTTTGGGTACGGCGACCACTTTTATACACTGGCCACCGCCATACCCTATGTAGTGCACAAGCTGTGGTTGACGCTTGCCATTTGACCAGCTTTTAGCAGGCAATGTTTAATAAATAAGAGGTAATTTTTTTTAAATGTCGTGTGCCGCAACTAATAAGCGCGTTGTCGTCCTGCGTCTAGACCGACGAGGTAAGCGGCTTTACGCGCATTAGATACTTCCGCCAGACGTTTCAGTTACTTTAAAGCTATATATAAAATTATGGCTTCGGGTTGTGTTGTCTGAAATAAGTTTGTATACCGTAACTTTGTCTCTACATTATGTACTATGCGGATATGTCTATTGTAAAGTCAACTCGGGAGTATAAACTGGTGACGTGACAGTGAAGCCGGCACTTTACGGCGGCATCGTGTGAGCGTGAGCTACCTCCCGGCCGTGCCGGCCCAATTGGGCTGCAATGCAGCAGGATGGCATCACTTTGAAGTTCCTTTTAAATCCAAACAGCTTCACATCACAAGTTTCTTCCAATTCAACAACTATTCGTTAACCTTCATGAAATATTTTAACGCAATACTTCTAATACCTTGTCTGAAGAAACTGATAGCAAAGAAGATACAGTTTTAAACACGAATTACATTTTACACACTCATGTCTTGTTATCATTATATATTATTTAAATTTTCAACACACGAACTTATCGGTAGAAAAATCCAGATAATAATATCGTGTTTGTACATCGCTATAAAAAGAACATCAAAAAACACAACTGGGGCACAAATCGGATAAAATTAATGCTGAATCGCTGACTCAATAAAAAGAAAAAGAAAACCAATTTAAATTTAGAATAATGAATGCAAAAAAGTATTTACTCGTAATTAGTACACCGAAGAACATGAGCTAGGTCTGCGGTGTCCACTTCATCACAACTGTTACTTTCCGCAGCCATGGCCGACCGTGTCCACGACTAACCAGCGCCATCGCAGATAACGCTATCTTATCGTGTGTTACATTTCACCTTTACAACACATACACGCGAGCGATGACAATCAAATTTCCAGTAACGTTTAGTATTGCACTATTATCGCGTACGCGTACACGTATTGATTGACATACTAGTATTGAGAAGCCCTTGACCGCAGATCAGGCGCCCCTCCTGTATATTATAAGTTGTTGTCATGCGGAATATATTAATATGATTTGGGACAAATCCGTCTAAGCTGCGTGTCAACTCGGTCACGCGCCTGAAGTTCACTCCCTAAGAACTAACATGATTCACAATTGAAATTTGTGCGACGTAATTTTTTTTTTTGCTCTGTGCGGACAAAGGTGTCCAGGGCAGCATCATCGCTTACTATAAGACACGTCGGGCGACGGTATAGACGAGATTGTGGTCGATAATGTTCCCCCCCCCCCTCCTTTCCCGCAGATGGGGCATTGAATGCATCCCGATAATTATTTAAGATTATCTAAAATATTGAGCCAGTAAGGTTCAGAAGTGGAGGCCGCGTTTAGGAAAACAAAGTGTTGGTCGACCTCCGTGCAGTAGCCGATCCGGAATGGATAGCAAGAGATCGGTCATGTTGGCGTTCATTGAGGGAGGCCTATGTCCTGCAGTGGACCGACTAGGGATGATAATGATGATGATGAAAGTAAGTATTACTATTATCTTGGCCGAGGAGGCCGCGTCCGCTCGCCCCACTCACGCGCGGCAGCTAAAACCGGCCTTACACTATATCGTGGGGGCTGGAAGAGCCCGTTGATCTATCATGACTGGGGGAACCGACCCACCACGGGCGGCCGTTACGTCGTATACATGATCGGGTACTGTTTCATTCAATTTTATTCTTTATTTTTTTCGTACCGCGCTCTATAGTTTCATGAGTAAAGTCAATAAGACATCGGATTTATCTTAACAAATAACACTGTTGTTGTTACAAAATCGGGATATAGTCCATAACAACAGAGTTGCTGTATTTCGGTGCTCTTTGCATTGTTCAATAATAATGTTAATAATAATAATAATAATAGCTGTGGACTTATAACACCACGATATTAGACACTAGCCTAGCTCCGTGCCGCAAAGACTTCTGCTACAGATTATGATGTAACATAATTCACAACAAATAACTTTTGGAAATACACAAGTGAAATGCTAAAACACTTACGGCCACTGCGTCGTATTGATCAGCCTGTTGCCCGGCGGCGGCGGGTTCTGGCCGGACGAATTTACAAGAACATCACTGGTACCCTTTGGCAAAACTGAAAAAAAAAAGGAAACACCCAACATTATAATAACATTACGAACAAAATAAATAAACATGTATAGTGTCTTTTACTTACTAGTCCTACTAAGTACGTTGAAATAAACATTTTTTATAGTCTATCTGCTCTATACCAGTATGAAGATCTGTCCAAAAACTGTTTGTAAGTCTTTGTACCCACTACGTAACATTACGTGATAACGGTTCTCTAATTGAACGCATCGCCCCTTGGAGTGAAAGAGACGACTTGTTAAGGTCTCTCTCTCTCGCAGGATCCGCCCACTCGGAACATTACCATGACGTGGTATTTTTTCGTGCACGCAGCTAGCTAAATCCACTAAAATCCCACGGGTGCTGTGCTCATTAATCAACAATTAGCTGTTTTTATTGACGCTATACTCAGTCTGACCACAAATACTGTAACAATAAAATGAAAAAACTTTTTAATTTAGAATCTGTCACTTTTTTACAATTGTTCATTGTTTTTCATTTTGGCGCACATATATGGTACAATTCTTTGCGACATTAAAATGGAGTAAGGTAATAAAGGGAACAGAACCGCTGTGATTGCATTACACAAAGTAGGTATGGAGCCAAATGCAATTTGAAAACTCTCCATACGCTTGGTACTAGTCATCATTAGTAATAGGTACAATGAGACTTCCTCTGTTTGTGACAGAGAAAGATCTGGCCATCCTCGAATGTTCGTACGAAAAAGTCGGTCAAAGTACTAAGGGAAAGAATTCGAAGAAATCCTGTACTATTTTATCTCGGGAAATGAAGATATCACTTATAACCATGTCGCGTCTTCCTATCCTTCATGTAGTCCCGACCTTAATCCGCTGCATTATGATTTATGGTCCGTTTTAGAGAGTGCAGTTTGCTCTAGACGCCATGATAATTTGGAGTCCTTAAAACAATCCATAAAATTGGCAGGTGCGTTATCAGCTTTTAGAATATCTTAGTTGTATCGTCAGAGTTTATCCGCCACAAGACCTCCATAAGACTCCAGCTCCTGGTTTAAAGGCTATCACGGTATTATCAGTGCTCTGAAGACAAACGAAATAACAATCTCTATCGCATATTGTATATACACATGATTATTATGTACATTTATATTTTTGTGTCTCGAGACTGATTGACCTTGTTAGTATCATCATAAACAAGTTATCTTACTATCATTACGGTCAATATGCTATGATTCCTTCCTTCGATTGTATTTTATTATTATATAAATTTTGAGCATTTTTCCAAAACATTTTAATTTCATCATTCCAGTTAAACTCTTCCCTACATTTCTTTTTAATTTCGGAAGAACAAAACTATATGTTTTTACATAAAAACACATTCCTAGGATGCAAACAATTTCCTGTTACTCTGATTCGACATGATTCTGATATAGTTAGACAAATAATGATATAGGGAGAGAGAATGGAGTGCCACTTCTTCCAATTCATCATCTTATCCCCCCCCCCCTCTCCTTATCTCACATTCCACGTGATTATTTTTATTAGACATACACATTTTATATAAAATTAACGCGATTATTATCATTATATTTACTCCCATTATAAAACATTTGAAACTATTCTTATCAAATTCGACAAGACGCGATCACCAGTTCCAATATATCATACAACACTGGGTACGCCCAGCGTTTTCACTCCCATACATGTATCCCAAAAAAATATACTTTCTTTGGGACTAATAATAGTATTAAGCTAATCAATGTTATTCCAGGTCTGAGTTTATGTCTGTGCTAAATTGCACTCAAATCCATTATCAATTATAATGTCTACTCGTAGACTTTAGTGCCAATAGGCAGGCAGGCCACATTGCTTGCAGAACCGATCACCGTTCAGGATTAAAGCATCTCGAGTGGCGGTTCCGCACCCGAAGATTGAGTGTTGGACGGCCTTCTACCCGGTGGACCGTGACCGTGACTTATGGCGCTCTATGGGGGAGGCCCGCCTATGTCCAGCAGTGGACGTCGTCCGGCTGACGATGATGGTGCAGACTTCAATTACAACTGACTATTCTTTGTATAATTATTGTATAGATCGTATTAAGGCCGCATTACGAGCCAGTCCCGTTTCGTACGCCTAATTAGCATACAAACGAACGTTGCAAATAATAGATAACTTTAATTGCTAAAATAGGTTTTGTGTGTAGAAAATATTTCCGTAATTATTTTTAAATGTTGCAAGTTTTCCTTTCCCACTATACAGAAATATGCAACGCATATTTTAATTGGTTGCTCTCGCAACATTCGAGATTTCTGATTTACCTAATAAATGTTGCGTACAACATATGTTGTAAAAGTCATATTATTTCACTAAACATTTTCGCGGTTCATAGCCAAGTCCATAATAATATATTTTGACATATAAAATCCTACAGTTAGTGTGTCATAAAAAAAAATTGAAATAAAAAACCCGGCAGCTGTCGGAAAAGAAGACGAGGCTTCTATAGTCGGACCCCATTATTTATCAAGTACATTTTAGATTTCCTCTTGTTATGTTAAAAAAGTACAACTTTTATCGCGTGTACATAAGTATTTTATTTTACCTGTTATCCTGAGTAAAATGAATGTTTCTCTCGAGATAGATGATGAAACCGGGCAATGATAGCCGTCTCTTGACATTAGTCTGTAGACCTGGAGTCAGCCCCTGACTTGATTATATCGAGATCGACTTTTTATAGGCAAAATTTTTGAATTGTCAAACCCACCCATGCTATGTTACGAAGTCCGATACTGTGCGATATAAGCTCAATGTACACATTAAAAGATGGAATCAGCTGCCGTCCACGTTATTTTCGGACCTATAAACCTTAGGGATATTTAAAAATGCGTTTACTCTTATCTCGAAGGCCTGGTCAACACAACTGAGGATCTTTTGCTATCGCAGGTGTTTTGAGGGCGTCAGTGATCATTTGCCTTTCGGTGATCGGAAATCCTCGTTTGCCCCTATAGCATAAAAACCGACAAAATTCGAATCGGACTCGCGCAATAATTATCCATAAAAAAAAACGGCAAGTAACACGTTTGTTGCATGAGACTCCCTTAAAATAATGTATCTTTTGTTATAATGGCAACAGAAATAAACCATCTGTGAAAATTTCTACTCCCTAGCTACGAGCGTGGATTGAAACTAACACTCTAACTCGGCCTAACACAGACTCATTCAATTCTAAAAATCAAATCTACCTACATTATTTAGTCCGTTAATTGTTGAAGTTCGAAACGTGTTAAAAAAAAATATTTTTTTAACAAAGCAATCGGATATAGTTTCTACAAAGGGAGAAAATCGAGCATCGTGGCGTCACTAACCACCTCCATAAGAAGGGGCTACCACCGGAAGCCATCCATGACGACATGGTCAGTAACCTTAGGAGATTCTGCTCTGACTTATTCATTCGTCAAAAAATCGATAGCAGAATTCAAGCGTGGTCGAGAGTGTGAAAGATGAACCCCGCTCTGGGAGGCCTTCGACTTCCACTACTGACGAAAATACTTGATTTAATTATGGAACACCGCAGATTAAAAATTAGAAAGATAGCCGAGATTATAGGCATGTCTTATGAACCAACTCAAAATAACATAGACAATGAATTGGGTTGCATTCAGTTGAACAAAAAAGAACGCGATTGACTATTTCACGTGACTGTTTGAGGTTATTCGAAGCCGATGCAGATGATTTTTTGAATCGGTTTCTCACAATGGACAAAACATGGATTCATTACTGTACGCCTGAAATAAAACAACAATCGAAACAGTGGAAGAGAACTGGTTCACCACCCCCTACAAAGGCTAAGGCTACAGTATTCTGGGACTCGAAGGTGTGATTATGATTAATTATCTTGAAGGGGGTCAGACTATAAATTCTGATTACTGTGTCTTAACTACGTCGTTTACGAGAGGAAATAAAGGAAAAGCGTTCAAGAATGCTCAGAAGGGGAAAGTCCTGTTTCACCAAGGTAAGGTCTATGTTCACACGTCTGTGCAATCAATGGCTGAAATCCACAATTGTGGCTTTGAACTATTAGCGCATCCGCTTTATTCACCTTATAGGGCACGGTCAGACTTCTTTGTTCCCTAACCTAAAAAAGCATTTGAGAGATCAAAGGTTTTCGACAAACGACGAGGTCAAAACACCAGTAGACACATATTTTGACTCTAAGGTACATTAATTTTTTTCAGCGGTCTAAATTCTTTAAATGCATCGAACTTGATGGTAATTATGTAGAAAAATAAAAATTATAATATTTTCTTAGTTAGGCGGAATACTTTTCAATCCACCCTCGTTTGCGGTACATGAGATACAGACTGGTGACAGATGGATTGCGGAGTCATAATAATAGGGTCCCCATTAATATGACTTTTTTACCTAAAAAGAGGAAACTGTATTGTACATGCCTTTTGCCTTGCTGCCACTGATGATTAGGATTGATCGACGGTTCCTGATGTGTAGTAGTGCATCCAGTAGAGTATAGATAAATTAGGCCTTTGGCGAATATAGATAAATTAGATCATTAATCAATTTTATATGGATTTTTATATGTAATTTGTAGACTAAAGATTTACTGTGGCGTTGTCCTTGCGGCATTAATTGGCTAGTATAATATAAGTGAGAACATAACTTTAATGTGTTGACATTGAGTTGTGTTATACATGTACACATATAGTAGCATTCCGTCCCTGATATTTTACGAAATATGGCCAAAATTATAACAATTGTGAATTATAATTTCGGCCTAATAAACATACATGTTACAATGACAACACATCAAGTTTAGACAGAACGTGTCTGCTGGGACAGCCAGTTGTCAATAATTCCGCAGCTAAATAAGGATTTACTTTGCTACTTTTTCCACATTTTGGTTACAGAATGGAAATTTTCATAATCATCGAACCGTTTTGGAAAGTGTTATATGGCCTATGTTAACCACTAATAATATCCTACATTATTTATTATTAATGGTCAAAGAATCCAGTCCAGTAGTTTCTGAGCCAATTCAATGCAAACATACAAGTAAAGGTTTTCTATTTAATTATAAATATTTTACTAACATTAATTAGTAGAGAAGCATACATTCTGACTCCATGCCTAAACTACAAAAAGTAACAAGAATTCCAACGTAAGGAAATCAAAAAAAATCTTATACTGGTGGCGTTTATACTTGTAAATGTAATCCAGAAACAGAATTTTAATTCAACCGATTTCACAACAAATTTTTCTTTTAACTATTTCCACACTATTTCAAAAAAAAGTCTTTACCTTTTCCTGGTTCGTGTTATTGTAGGCAAGTACTTTAATAAAACTTTTTTATAAAAAAATAAAAATATTGTCACGGATGAACAACCTGTAATGCAGGTACATGTGTTTTTGTTTGCAATTTGTGTATTTTAGAACCTATATTATTGAAAGTAATAGCAATGCTGAGATTGAGGGGGAATGTTCCACGAAGTTTTAACGAACCGTTTAGTCATCATCTCCATCTAGCGTCGCTGCTAAATTTACCGCACGACTATCCCGAGAAACTCGCTCTACTTAAGGCTATGTTTATACGTCTCAGTAACAGCCAACGCGACAAATATTATATATCAAATAAGCTATTTAATATAAGCATGTGTTGTTCAACAACTTGTTGGAAGGAAAATGCTTTCAACTATAATAGGAGATCTTTGACAACAGAACAATCTTAAAATAACTTGTGTATATTTCTTGGATCATGACACCTTACAAGCAAATAAATTCGTATTCCTTTTATAGTATCCCTATAAAAAGACACGATCGTTTTTTTTTTCAAGCAATCAGAGCCTCTTACGAATACCAATATGCTTATGAACATCCGCATAATTACTATGTCGACTCATTGCCTCCTCCCACTAATGTACTGTGAGCAAGGAATGAGATCTGGGAGTCTAATATCATTTCTTTTCAATAACATATAGAATTAAGTAATAGATAAATATAAATTTCGATATTTGCACGGTGGCAGAATATGTTGGAGATTGTACGTACTAACTAGTACATCCATTTATGTGCCCCTATGCAAGCAAATAAAACTCTTTCTTTCTCGTAAAAGTCTCGTCTCTTTCAACAGCGTGAATTGTAAGAGATTCTATATTTTTAAGACACATCAGGTGATGGTTCTATGTTACTAATAAAACGTAAATGTTGCACAGGTATATACTGAACTTCAACTATGGTACGGTTACGTAGAATAAGAATCTCAGAGACGTCTCAGGTCAAATTTTTGATAGCATTCTTGTTACATATTCAGAATCAATATAAAATAATCTTTCCAATTCGATGACTGACTGACAGACCAGTCAAAGGATAGCCGCATTTCAAGGACACACAAACATTGGCATACAGGTATAATTTCAATCTGTTAATCAAGTATTTTTGAAAATTGTATGTTTAATTCCCTAAAGGGGCGAAACTGGCGTTATGTTTGCATTTTATGTTTTAATACATTATTTGGAATTTAATATAGATCTTATTATAGGCTTTTTGCTCACATTATTTTTAGTTATCGTCAAACCTTACTATACTCCACGGACGAATTCGCGGTTAATGTAAAACACTAGCTGTATTTTACATAATATATGTAAAAACATGCACACACTTATAAATGAAAATACATTTGCTCGAGATGTATCTGCGACGTCGCGTGACTAAGGGATACGCTCATGAATTTGTCCTCATGATTCACCTCCCTTATTGACATTGCGCTCAAGAGACGATAAATAAATGCTGATTGCCTTTTCACACGATAATAGCAAATACAAAGTAAATTGTTGGTCATTCATCTCTTAACAAAACGTATAGCAAATTCCGCTTGTCGATTTACTTTTAGTAACTTGCTTATTTAAAAGACACTTCATAATTCATATACGCAAATAAAGAGTTTTGATGACGGTAAGTCCGGCGTTATGAGTGTCTTATGAGATGCCATGTCGTTGACAGATCCGTGTTCTGTACCCGCGGTGGTTTTAACACTGATCAGAACACATTTGGGACCTACCTTATGGCATGTAGGTCTAGTGGAATCTCATAATAGCTTCCCCGAATAAACAACTTTTAGACTAAACTTAGGATCAGTTCTAAATTAACAATTAAGAACAGTACTAAGAAAATAAATCGCCACGCTAACTACGTCTCTCCGCGCGAAAATGGGTAAGATCTAATGGCAACGAGTTGGGGCTGATGATGCTGAGTAATATAGCAACAATTAACGTCGTCCTAGTCGATTTTCAGCTATAGCGGCCATCTCTATCGGGAAGAGCCATCTGCGTAGGATATATTATTGCGCACAAGTGCATTCTTTATTCCGATGGGACAGCAATCCGACACGACCGGGTTGAAATCAAGCTCAACTGACGGCACGGGGGAGTTACATCGCCAACATCCTCCGACTCCGGACTGTTATTGCAAATTGAAAATACTAACAACACTCTTTGTTTGATCCGATCCGGTATACGAACCCGGGACCTCCTGTCTGTGGCTGAACACGATTTAGCACTAAAGCACAAGGCAGTTAGGATCCATCAATTATTACACTTAAGGAACTTTAATTCGATTAGCGATCTGTATCCGTTGTTGCACCTACCACATGCAAACCGGTTTAATATGGTCCATAAAAAGCTAATATTTCGTTCAAATCGCTCGCTTCCCAAAGCATTTAACAATTACTATCAGCTCGTCATGAGAAGTTAATCGCATATCAGCACGAATGCAGTTTGGATTATTGGCCCTGATTATGCCAACCATGACGAACATTTTGCACCTTTCATGAAAATTAACAGTCCTTTCAATTATACCCCCGTGAATAACAGTTGCCAACCCAATTATACACTACCTTCTACGGGAATCGCTTCTAGCCATGGGTGAAAACAGCACGAAAATTTGTTCAGTATATACTGTGAAGATCGATCATGTGCAGCTTTTGGGCACTTCATTTTTAAGGTGTATGTAATATTATTAACTTTAAGAGTTTGTTTGATTCCAGTCCAATCTGAGTTTTTTTTTTTCTAGTATTATCAAGGCCATTTATCGAGGAAGGACGAAATCCGGGCGTAAACGCGTTGCACAGCCTGTATGTTGTATTAGATAGATAGATAAGAACTTTACAAAATGACATAATTTAAAAAAATATTAAGAAGAGAAAAAAAGCCTTATTCTAACACACCTTTCTACTGATTGTATATATTAGACCTCTTTATGCCGGCCTTAATCGGCTGCTACAATGTCGTTGTGAGTGAAGCTTAAGTGATTTTACGCACTTGCGACCAGGGCCAGTCAGTTTTGGATTTCATAAGTGATCGCCCCTATACACTAGGCGGCCTACGACTTAAACGAAGAAATCAGTAATACCCTGTGTATTAATGATTTCTGATCTTGACACACCCTTGGAAGTCGATTAAAAGTATTGGCCGCTAAATACATCTATACAAAGTATATCCGGGCCGAGAACGTCGTCGCGGCCATGATGGCCAGAACAAAAATTTCTGGCAGACAGAAGAGCATTTACGTCATGAGCCAAACGTTCCAAGTCAGCGCCAAGGCCATTTCAGCTATCGCGCGCGTTATGTCCCTGACGACAGAGTCGGGGGAGGGTATGGGATCCCCAGTCAATCTGGTCATGATACTAATAGTTAAATTAGCTGTTATAAACCCTCTCATATCGAGATGCATCTCTCCCATCTGCGGGAGAGGGGGAAGGTCCCTCTTTTAACCTCAAACCTAATCTCGTCGCAAGACGAGCACTCATAGCAATCCGATGTAGCTGTATTGGACTTATCTTCCTTCCACAGCAAAAGTTCAGGTCCGAAAAAAAAAGACAGAAGAATGAAGAGCATGTATTCTACATACCAGTTGTCGTCTGCGATGTGTGCATGGCGGTGGACGTAGAGCCTGGCGGTGCTACGGCACGGACCGAAGACGACATCACGTTCTGTTGGAACACACCATAATAAGATTATAAACAATATAAACGTTTGTCACGTTACTGTAGGTACTAAACGATCCTTGTACACCATGCTGGAATGTGAAGCCCCTCCCCATCAATACTTAATGACATGACGTCATCTACTTTTGGTTTACAGATATTAACCGAGATATAGCTACTTGAATAAGAGGTAGTGACATGAGGCAATGGGCCTACTATTGCTCACATGACTCCGCCGTAGTGACAGCTCTCCTATCGCGTTTCGTGTATTTTGTGAGGCCTGTGGCCCCTTGCAGGGTTAGAGGAAAGGAAGGAAAGGCATCTGCATGACAATAATACAGATGTCTATGGGCGTCGGTCGTCAAAACTCCGATCGTTTGCCCCCTATGCTATACAAAATTCTACTAATCGATAGAGCAATAGACAATAACTTATCTCACAATCTCGACCTTCTCAAAAACCAGCAAAATACACAAATAGGTGACGACTTCTTTTGGAGCGATGTGTCTGGTCCACAGGTATTTCAACAACACACGTAGATACCAAGAACTTAACAGATGGCGGTTTTTTTTATAGAATAGGGGTCAAAGGAGCAATCAGAGCCTTTTTACGACTACCGACGCCCATGAACATCCACATAGTTACTATGCCGATACGTTGCCCTCCTCCCCCCGCCCCAATGGGCCACCGGCTACTCACAAACCACACGTAAAGCCCCACTGAAGATGTCACTTTACGGCGGTATTATGTGAGCGAGAGGTCGCCCAGGTGGTGCCGCCCAGTTCCATTGCATTGGAGGATGTAGGTGTCATGCACTATGCATGGCCACCTCTGCCAAAATTCATTCATAGCACTAAAGGTGAACACTGAATCACAACTTACATTATATGGAACGGAGCTGAGTAAAGCAGTGGGCGAGAGCGGCGCGTGAGGACCATTGCTTCCACTCACTGCACCGCCGGACTGAGGACAACGATTTTACAATTAGTATAAACATTTTACGATTAGTGTAAACATTTTAAAACATCACAGTTTTACAGGAACACTTCCTGATTTTAGTCAAACAAGTGCCACAGGCGTTATGTGTTATGTGTAACATCGATCCTTTTACACAACTTTCAACCGCTATTTCTTTCCCCTTAAAAAATTGGCGATTATCAATAATCTTTTTTTATCAAATAAATATAAAAAAAATACATATTATTATTAAGCTGAACTTTAGCATGATAGGTTCAGTTTCTTAGGTCAACTGAAATAAGAATAATTTGCTTTATGCACACAAAATTACTATTTTTTGTGTATAAAAATTATACACACAATAAATCTGAGGATTTCTAACATTTTTAGAGGAGGGAGGTTTTTTTTTTAATCATTTGTCTTAATCCGAAGACCCTTCTTTTTCTGAAGTTTATTGGTATTTTTATGAGTTGGGTTTGTGAGTGCTAATATTTAGCAACTGGACCTCGCAGGTTCTGCTATTTGATACAATATTGCGCAGGACCATCCTACCGAGGAATGGGCATGAATTACTAATGAGGTCCAGTGTATGTTAAATACTAAAATAAAATATAAAACAAAAATGAAAATTAAAAAGAATATAATTACAGAAAATATATATGTTAACAATACACAAAGCAGACAGTCCTTTTTTTTTCTGATATTTACATTTTCTCTTATCTCATTGTTTTCTTATTTTCTTAGGTATGTGCTTACGTTCAGCAGTGTGAAGGACAATGATAAAGGTTAATAAGGCGAATTCGAGAGGCACCTTGGGAGTCCCAGGCGTAGAAGTCATAATCTGCCGCCTTAAGAAGGGTCGCCGGTCGACTACTTGGTATAGTCGTCAGGTGAACGACTATACCAAGCAGTGGACCGGGCTCGCTGCGTGTTCTAGCGCACCTCTACGTAACTTTTGAGTAATCCTTCCGAGTAGCCTTTTAGGTCTTTCGCTGGTGGAGTCACGGATGTTTCCAACTGCGTTCCCCTGGCTCCTCCACTGGCGGATGAGTATGAGCAATACCGCTCGGGATTTACCCGTCCTGAGGACATGCTCGAAAGCATTTCCCAGCAAATTAATTGTCAGGCAGTCAAATTTAGATATATAGTACCTAAAGTACATTGTCCTGAAAATATACTTTGGACGGACTCCAATTCTTTGAGAGTCCTTATTTTACCCTATATGTTGCATGCGAAAAGTTCCTTAGTGACTAGGCCTTCAGTACGGTTCGCAGAAGATATCGTTGCTTTCACTGAGTCACTGGAACCTTAACTAGCAGATGTTGCACAATCTAAATGAATCATAGCTGCGTAGGGCTTAGGACAGACTTGGAAACATCGAACTTCATGTGCATCTACTTAGAGGTCAACAGTTTGAGATTAATAATGCAATGTAGTAACCTCGTCTTAAGTCGACGTAACGTCTGTCTCGAGTACTCTGTGCACAAAACTTTGTAAAAATATTACATTGATGTCTTTGTAGAATATCAGTTTGAACTCTGAATGTCGACAAATAATTAATTCTAAAGCAGCGTTTTAATCGGAAGCATTTGTTTTATAAGCAATCTTTATCGTTTCAATGATGTGTAATAATTTCTGTAAGTAGATAATAAGCAAAAGCTAAAACTTTGTCTAGGGAACATGTTTCCGTGGGTAACAAGCCGAAACATTCAGCTTATAAGTTTTAAATGTGTAAGTAGCAATGCCTTTTAAATCAATAAATAGACCGAATCCTTGAGCACATAGAAATGGCTACAAATTCTATACTGAAACAGATTCCAACCGCAGAGATCACGCCAATTATCATTTCACGTATTACCGATCATTTTTGCTTTTGCCCACGCGAATCCCAGATGTGGAAGTCCATAGACCTTTCGGACCTTCTATTGACCTCCCATCTGGACAGCTACCTGGTTTCCGTCGTAGACTTAGTTAGATTAGGCGTAGACCACGGGGGATTTTGTAGGCTCTCGTCGCGTCTGGCATTATAGGTCAGCAGATTCGGACGGGATGCGGTCATTATTGTCATCGTACCCATGGGGGCGGATTTACTTCTCGCTGGATAACCCTGATGCTCTTGCAGAGGCTGTCGCTGATGTAGTGATTCAGGGAATGGACATTTTCATTCCATTCTCTGCGGTACCGATTGGCGGCAAGTCGCAACCTAGGTTCGGAAACTTCTGTAAGTTGGCACTTCGCCATAAACTGGACTGTTACCAAACGTATGCAGCAGCGGCGAGTACACAGGGCGAAAATACCAAGCACTAAAGAAGGAGTATAATCCTACCTCTAGATCCCTCAAAAAATTTGATTGCCAAATCAAAGAGCACGTAAGCAAAATTTACGAAGGACTAGTTCGCCATCCTTGAGGAACCCGTGCATTCTGGTCCCTAGCTTTATGGAATTTTGCTAAGCCATCCCTCTCTCTTTGCACCGGAGTGATGAATTCGCAAATGCCGCAAAAGAGAAAGCCGAACTTCTGGGCTCTCTTCTTGCGTCGAACTTCTTTATGGACAATCAGGGAACTCCGCCGCCTACTGTCCCGCGGTATGGTTACTCGATGCCGGATCTTATGATATGGCAGAGCGCCGTGTGTAAGGCATAAGTCCAGTAGGCCCGATGCAATCGCTCCGATTGTGCTTCGGAGTTGGCTCCTGTAATGACGCACCTTTTCCGATACCCCTACCCTGTTGGCGTAGTCCGCAGCCCTTGGAAGACAGCTTTAATGCACCCGATCCCTTAAACAGGTGACCGCTCAGACCCATCCAACTACCGACATATTGCGATAACCCTTTGTTTTCAAAAATTATGGAATCCATTATGAAATGTCAGCTCTTGCGATATTTGGATCATCAAATAATTAGCGACGCCAGTACGGTTTCCGCCGCAGACGTTCAGCTGGCGATCTTTGTGAATTTACTTAACGCACCGACGGGCAGTGGCAGTTGAAACCATGGGTCTCCCCATTAGCAGTTAGTCTGGATGTAGCGAAGAACTCTGACCGGGTTTGGCACAAAGCTCGCCTTTCAAAGCTTTATTCATACGGACTTCCTGGGAAATTATGCGACTGTATCACTAGCTACTTGAAAATCGTAAGAAATGACCATTCGTCATATCTCCTCGTCTTCAAAACACCTACCTATCGGTCTGCTGAGGCCGATATGTCGACACCAAGTATCGGAATACTTGGTGGCAACATATCGAGCGTATATAACATATAACGTTCAGGCGGTCATTTGGAAAGAACAGCAAAATTAGCCTCAAATAAGCTGAGTGTGCTCAATAGAGCGCAGCAGCACTTCAATCCAGCCCATCGGCTGCAACATTACATGGCGCAGGTCCAACCGCATATGGAGTCCACGTGTGGGCAGGGGTCCCGCAATATCAGCTCGTGTCATTGGACCGCACACAACGTAGAACGACCAAGTCAAACGCCACTCTTTAC
This sequence comes from Eumaeus atala, assembly GCA_017140195.1. Classification (NCBI taxonomy): domain Eukaryota; kingdom Metazoa; phylum Arthropoda; class Insecta; order Lepidoptera; family Lycaenidae; genus Eumaeus; species Eumaeus atala. The sequence continues at coordinate 336,731 of JAFELO010000058.1, read as the reverse complement.
AGCGTACAACTGTACTGTGGAACCAGCGTTCTCCCTTGGTATTTCCGATCCGATGTTACGAGGTCTTCATATAAAAGCGTACATATTTCTTAAGGCCGGCAACACGTCTGTGAGATGCCTAGTCTTTTTAATGTCTATGGGCGGCGGTATTCACTACTCGACTGCTTGTTGACCCCTATCTCATAAAAAAAATCACCGTTCTAGCAACATCGGTCGAGTGTGAACGTTGACCGTCCAGAGTTTCAGAAACACAGAAACACGTGTTTACGGAATTTTTTTTTCAAACACTTGACTAATAAACAGTTTCTAATCCTGTCCGATGTCAGTTAGTTAGTTCGAAATGTTGCCCAAGGAATACGTGACTTATCGGTTCAGGCTTGGTTGCTCAGCAGTGCATAGCTTGTTATCGAGATTTTTGTTGCCATCTTGATCCTTATTTTTTATTACATAAGTCCCCTGATACACAAAGTGAACACACCCAAACGAAAAATTGGAACCTCTTTACGACCACCGATGCCTATGAACATACACACAATCACTAGGCTAACGCGTTGTCCTCCTGTCCTCCTCCTCTTACAGACTGCACGAAATCCCACACCGAATTTGTAAGATTTGCAATAGAAATTATCCATCCAAAAAGAACAAACAACAAATCAAATCAATGAGATTTAGAAGGGCATTTGTTAGAACGATTCACAAGAAGTTGAGCAGAATGGGCCCATAAGACGGAACGTCCAAAAGTTATATAGGAAGTACTCGCGGCTCTTAACGTGGCCTTTTTAAACTCTCAAATTACAAAAGTATTCTTTTATTAATTCATTCCACGGAATGTAGAATGTAGGTGATTCAAATAAGTGTAATTTTCACGAAATGTTGTAATAAAAATTGGCTCATTATATGAATATGATCAAAATAGAACGCTGGGAACGTACTATTCTGGAGTAAACAGTCACGATGGAGTGCTTTATGAATTTAATAAATTGTAAAACATTTTAACAAACTCGAGTGTCACTAGCGCTATCAAGACAAATCTCGACACCTCACCATAGAGACAATATAGAGAAGGGAAGCCAGTCTAAAACGCGTCCGTATATGACGAAAGGGAAAGCACGTGTGGTTTAGTGTATCTCTTTTATTATTAATTTCTCTATGCGCAGTGCACAAACGAAAATTTGTTCTAACTAACAAAGATAGTAATTCCTTCTCTATTAGCCAAGAAGGACACACACACTCATATGGCGTATCTTATCTATCTATATTATCTCTACACACCTAACATGGTAAATTCCGTCAAGCCGTTCCAGCTGAAGCAGGGAGGATAGAAATCTACATATATATATAATTATTACAGACGGAGACGAAGATATACAAAATAAGGAAAAGTATATTCCATCAATTATTACGATTGCAGAAAATACTGGAATGCAAATGATACAAACAGGTATATCAACCCAAGTACTTTTGAAGGTTACTATTGTGTAAACAGTTCCAGAGCGAAGAATAAAACATGCTTGTCTGCGACATAAAATTAGAATTTATTACATTTTGATTTCATTTTCTAGAGTTTCAGAAACCAGTTCCAAGTTGCATTGTATAGTTTCATATCTCTTTAAATACGTGACAGCAAGATCTCTTTGTTGTTGTCCGGAAAAGCAAAGCAACAAAGCGTCGGACAGTTATTAATCGTAGTACTGAACAAGAGGAAAATACTAGTAACAGAGATTTGCTTATTTCTTATTTATGGTCTTAATTTTTTCAATTAATTAAAGTATTTTAGAATAAAATTTCTAGGACGATCATTGTTTCATCTCAATTTTACGTTCTACAGTCATCACCAAAAAGATTCTTTAGTGTTATTGCCTATAAAAATAATTATATATCATATATATTTAATAGCAACTAAAACTAATTCTCATTTCGATGATTCGCGTTGGAACCTTGGTGTGTCGGTTTCCAAATAGCATGTTATTCGCTAAATTTCGGACGTATTGTATAAGATTAATGATGTTCATATAGCTGGATAGCTGATAATATATATATATATATATTATCAGCTATCTGGATAGCTGGATAGCTGATAATATATATATATATATATATATATATTATAGCTATTATATGGAATGATTTGAGATATATGTGGTAAAATGAACGATATTGCGCATGTGTCCAATGTAGATAACCAATTCCCATCTGTTAGCAATGTTGGACGCCTAGGCTTTCCAAGCTATGTTTTAGTTGATTTATCAGTAATACGGTCGCTGATTTTCATGTGAGCTTATTACAACATCAGCAATCTATACATAAAACTGCTTATACAAATATGTATGTGTCTTCCCTCGTCTACGATAATAAGAAGGGTTTGAGCACCCCATGTCGAGGCGTACGAATGCCTCGCCTAATCTGAATAACGGTTTAGGGTAGCTTTTAGCAGAAATTTAATAATATTTGTACCTTTTAAAAAGGCGTTTATATTGAGATGAGTGGTAATAACAGACGTACCGGCAGCTGATGCGGGGGCTGGGCGCGCTTAAGCCTCGCGGGCGCAGTGGGCGCGGGCGCGGCTGACGCGGAGTACCAGCCGCAAGGGCCCACGCTCTGAGCTCCAGCGTGCACGCCGTGCTAAAACATACAAAGTTCGTACTTTACTTTTTGAAATTAATTTCTTTTCTCAAACGACCTTCGTTCGCACGCATGCGATAGAAGAGCGTTCATGATATTGTATGGATGCAGTAATATTTTACCTAACTAACGAAATCCGAGCGTTGACGATGTATGCCTGTGTGTGGATAAGCCTTAGTGGGTTTTTGATACATCGTGACTATATTGTCACTGTTATTCATTGTGATTATAATAAATGAATACAATTAATTTTGATTATGGAAATTAAATACAATTAACCATAATTATCATTATCAGCCGCAGGACGTCGGCTGTTGGACACACACCGCCACCAAAGAGCACAATAGCTAGATGCAAGTGCCTCGAGACCGTTACAAATCCAACGTTTAAATTTTGCCATAGCAGTCAGGGCAGAATGTAAACACGAAGTTCCTCATGGCACTACCCAGTAGCATAATAGCCGGCCATGCTGCTCTGTACCGGAAGCCTTAACTATAGCCTGCAGTGAGAGGGGCAGGCGCAGGGGATAAATTTGAACGCAGTATTTTACGGGGCAGTAAGGAAAATAATCAGACACAAACAAACAACAAAGGAAAACGGTAGATACAAGCATTCAACTATGAAATGTGTTAGCTAGCAGGAGGTGTGACAATTGTGAAGGGTAGATAAGTCGGTACCTAACCGGAGTATCTTAGGAAGTGTTTAGGAAGTACCTGAGAAAGTGCTTCCTTGCATTTTAGGAATTTAAATCAAAATACGAATGAAAAAAAAACATGTTGGGAACGGGAAAATTATTGTTTTTTATTTTATAGTACAGGAGGCAAATGAGCAACCGGACCTTTGTGAAGACTACAGACGCCATAGACATTCGCATATTCAACTTTCAACATCACGTACGTCTTAAACATTGTTTATTGAAGCAACGAGTGACAAATCTTCTAGAGGACAAGTGTTCTATTTACAGAATATAATTATTTCCTTGTTGACGTTCGTTGGGAAATTGCATTCATATTTAGCCCTGGCGCATTAATTTATATTTTTTTTTATTTTACTGTTTATTTTAGAGGTTGTTTGGTAACTGAATATTTAACGTTATGTTATGACTTTCACCAAAAAGAAACAACAGGAAATTGGAATAATCGTCGCCATAAGGTCCATGTTTCGTAGGTGTCTTATTAACAGACTTATTTGGTTTTTTCTAACAAAATTAAGGTCTATTTTCTTTCCTGGAAAACATATACCTACCCTTCGAATACATGACGAGAATAGTTTTATTCGTTGTATTTAAAGAACATAAACTATTTTTAGTAAAAAAATAAACACGAAGGGAGAACTGTTTTAATCGACGTGTGACGCAAAATGAATGGTTAGAAATGATTGCCATTCGTGATAACTCTCTCCTCTTTTTATTGAGGTACATTATTATGTACATACTATTATTATTTAAATACATTGTTGTACTTCGTAATATGATCACATAACATTATAATCACATTAGTATAAGAAAGTATTTTACTTTAATTTACAGGTAACTTATACATTCAGCCGGCTTGGGTCTAACACATTTTCGAACCAGGCTTGCAAGGCTTTTCGAACTTTTTTTCAGCCTTCCCTATTTTCCTCATTTATGACTGAGATTGTCGATAGTGGCCTATTCTAATTTAACTTTATTCGAAAATATATGACGCGAATTCGATGTATGTCAATCAAATGCGGTAGAATATTGTGATCGACTTTCGACCAGCGATTGATTCTAGTACACTTGTATATTGTATATTTCAAACAGCAATTCGCAGATCAGGTGTCTTATGACCATTCAGCGTAACTTTGTATTTCCAAAAACATCATAAGTAATAAGGCTGCCATTGTGTGCATTTATTGTATTTTATTGCTTCTGTGTATTTTGTAATGCCGCACAATAAAGAATAATTCATTCATTCATTCGTTCATTCATCTTATAAAAATAGTCTGTCAAAGAATCTTACAGGAAACGCTTATGTTATCACGCGTTGGAATATATAAATGTAGATTTCAAATATAAACCGACGTTCAGGCACAATGGAGCCTGAACACGAGCCTGATTGGACATTGTATTGTGATAGCCTGAGCCACAGCTTGCAGACAATCACGCCAGGCTTTCTTTACTAGAGCACTTAACCTCTTTTCACAACTCGTACTCTGCTTTAACTTGTAAGCACTTGTAGGTTTTGCATCGCAACATTTTCGTATGTTTCCCTTTATTAATTAAGTTAATTAGATGATACTTGATTGTTTAATCAATTTACTTGAAGCCAATTCATAAATTGGTTTCATACTAATTATTAATATTTCAGCTGGATTTATATTCTTGAACAATTTTAAATGTACTAGCAGCATCCTGCGATTTCCCTCGCGTAAACCGAACACTTCACTCCAATTTCTCACAGCGTGGAGGTCACGGCTTATAATAACATTGTGTTGACTGTGGTTTAACTTGTAACGGCCTGGATGTTTAGGTTAGCGTAAATTCGGATAGCTGTATAATGACCACAATAACGCTTCCACACATGTCGACACACGTTTCAATCCCACGGCAAGATCACCTCCTACTGCAGACGTAATGATCTTTTTCTCTGTAGTGTATGGAGGTGACTTTCTCGTAGTAATTACTAAGTGGAGAGTAAATGCTACACGATATATGATGTTAATATACTATTTCAACACCCGTGCAAATAAATATTATTACTACTTTATATCATCAGATGTATTTATATATAAAGCGTATTTATTAATGGAAGTGTTCACATGTATTTCCATAAGTGATAATACATTCAAATAACTATATATATATATACCTCCGAGGAAGTATAACGAAAATTACCTAATGTTTACATCACAATTTGAATATTAGTAACGCAATCCGACCTTAGTCATGAATGCTAAAATACTTAATCTATGCAAATAATATAAAGCTGAAGTATTTGTTTGTTTATACGCGCTAATCTCCGGAACTACTGCCCCGAATTGAGAAATTTATTTTTGTGTTGAATAGTTATTTAACGAGGAAAGATTTAACGCGACGCTACGACTAATATGACCGGAACTGCGAGTACCGTCACCGTCGTATTAAAAAAAAGGAATAGTTCGGGACAGATTTTACGAAGGTGAAGTCGTCGCACAGCCAGTCTTTCACTTATGAGGAGGCATGCACGCATCTGCACTAAAAGCAAAAGTGTGGTCACTTATGAGGAGGCATGCACGCATCTGCACTAAAAGCAAGTGTGGTCACTGATTTCAAGGGCCATGCCGCTCCAGAAGTTATTTTAGATTATTTAAGTACCCATATTATCTCTTACACAAGTGATATATCATTTTTTTTCTTTTGTGCGAGCGCACTTACGCCTATTACTAATAGCATGATAAGATGCATCGCATCTACTTCGAGCTCCCGTCTATGTCAAGATACAATTACCATTAACGAACAAAATGTATTTCAAATATACGAGCATTAAACATTGCCGCATTTGAACGAGTTGTTGGGGCAACAAACGAGGGCCTTATATTTTCAAACCCTCTAGGAACCCATTGAAATATATACAAAAAATGTATCTAATCGGTCCAGCAGCCATTTAATTGATGTACATCTACATCATATACGTAACATCTGTTACGGAGGATCTGTATGTGCATACAGTAGGTATGGAAAAAAATGGCAAAAATCTCAAAAATTGCTGGCTCGTCCATATTTGGATTTCACATCTCTACTCTTTTCCAACAGGGTCCGGCGGAGGCCATTGAACAGTAGTCCGCTGCTTTCCCCTAAATCCGGTCCTGGGCTATGTTCGATAAAATGGTTTGTTAAAGTGATATGTTCTACATGTGTACCTATGTCAACTTTGATCTCTATCGTGCACGTGCAGATTATTTCACTAAGGTGGTTTATGGAACAAATGGAGCAAATAAATAAAAAGCTGAAATAAACAAAAACGTGCATAAAAAAGCTTTTTGAACACTCGAAACTACTTAGGACACTAAAAAGGTTTCATCTATAGCAGTGGTTCCCAATTTGTTTCTTTTAAGTACCAAAAGCATTATCTCAAGCTTGCGTACCATTGAAATTTGCGTGGGGTACGCAAATTCCAATGGTACGCAAGCTTGAGATGGTCCAACAAGTGCTAAATTAAATTATATTCATTGTATTTTAATTTCATCATAGTTCATTTTTTTTCTAACGACGATCATCAATAAAATGGATGTTGCGAAATATGCTCGTTTTTTCTTTGGAGTAGGTATTACAAATGTGGTCGCATGTTTCACGTCACCTTACGTCACGATGCGTCACCTCTAGTCCCTGGGGGCGCGTGTATAACTAATCGGAACCACTGATCAACAAGTACCTGTACTAAGGGCGGATGCGCGTGATGACGATGCACGTCAGAATTCATCTCAGGCGTCTCGAACCAATAGCGTTCAAGTGCACCGCATTGTCTGCAAGAAACGTTCAATATTTAATATTTCTGTTGAACGAGTTGGGTCCTTTGCGCGATCATTCCACTTGTTTTCAAAATAACGCTTGCACATTCGCATAGCACTATACAGAATATAAGTACGTTATGTAACATTTATGAGTTGCTGTTGTGTAAAATTCGATTATTTTATAGATGGACCCAAACAAGAAACATCTGCATTATTATTTGCAACAAGCTCCACAGGTGCACGATACGACAATATGATGTGTATTGTCGTAGTATGCACCTATGGAAGACCGCCGGTATATTATGCAAGATGGTGTATCAACAAGGAAAAGAACCAGTCGCGCTACTCGGCCGAGAGGTAAGGGCTTTGGTAATTCTGGCAAGAAAATCAATTTATACTTATAACGGTGTTTCGGTAATTTTGGCATACTCTGTACCGAGTATCGAAATGTGTTAACACCATACCTTCTATGTAAGAACTATTGTCTGTTAATGCCTGCTAATATTGTCTTTTCTTACATATAACTTACTTTCAATACTCACTACATATATATAAAATATCGTGAAGAGCCCTCGCCTTTAAATAATTGCCTGATTAAAAAAAACGCTAAGGTAAGAATAAAGAAAGAAAATGGCATAGCTAATTCAGTCCAAATCAGTCCACACTACTGACTACGCCCCAGTTAGTAAGTACATTCTCCAATTATTACTCGGAAATCACCATACCTTAAACAGAATATGCAGCTGTTGTATGGAGTAGCGATTAGTATGCGATTACCGCGGGAGTGGCTGAGGGGAGGGTGCGGGAGGGCGCTGGAGTGATTCACTCTCATTCTCCTGCCTGCGGGCCGTGACCACCGATCTATATATATAACTGGATAACTTCATCGCCATGGACGCCACTTAAACCAAATGATGCGCCCGAATCATCTGATCAATCAACTAAAAAGTAACTTAGATGACCTGCTTTAAAAGAAGATTATCAGGTTCCTAATATTTGAAGCATGTACGGTACAGTAACGTTAATTTTATTTATTTCGTCAGTATACTGAAGCACTCCTCACTAACTACCCCACGTAAATGAGCTATCCAGATCTACGGCTATCAGTGTCTATATCATACGGCTCGCGGAGTCGCCAATGCAAAGCGACCGTGCGTATCGCATTGCGTGACCAGCATATTGTCTATTAGTCACTGTTATGTATGATCTGTGAAGTAACAGTCTGTCACAACTAGAAATAATTCTTAAGTAACGTTACCGCTTTATACTTTGTCTTCAAACAAGGTCCACATATTAAAAATTGTCTTTTTAATTAAATACATTGTATATGTAATAAACCGGTTGTCTATAAGACGGTTTACGGGCGATATAATTCCTATTTGATCTATGAATACATCGCCGTTTGGCGCGATAGGGACTCTTCACTGAACGTATCCTGGGGCAGTTCGGTTGCAATGTAACATGCTACTATTACCTCCTACATGAAGTGAGATAAAGAGACGACTACTTTATATAGTATCAGCCTTTTGCAGACAATTTGAAGTTTCACATAAAACATGCATCCTCCACCCTGATGGGCCACCGGCTCCTCACTAATTTCACGAAACGCGACAGCATAGCCATTACTTTACGGTATCATGTGAGCGAGAGATACCTCCCCGATCGTGCCGGCCCAATTCGGCTCCAATGCAGCATAGCCCCACATCTAGCTAAAAAGTACTGAGACAAAACAACAACACACCTTACGCCAGTTCCCTAATGGGGTAGCCAGAGAGATCAGTGCCACGTACTACGATCCTGGGGCAAAACGCAAATAGGAACTGAACAAAGGCGGAGAATAAACATGTTTATTAATTCCACGTAACGCAATGCGCAAACACATTAATTGTGAATTATTATCGCAGGTACTCGTATACGTACATAAATACACTATTCTATTTGTATTCAATTAGAATTGTTTACAACGGTTTCCTTCTAGAAGTTTGCATGTGACTCGACACATGTGTATTTCACTATCAGCATTGCTTCTTTATTGGAATCGCTTAAGTTAAAGACCACACGCAATCCATTTATTTTTGTACAGATACGTCTTTCAATTACTTTTCATTGTCGTCCTAACCGAACTCCGGCCACGGAGGCCATCTCTTTACAGACTAGTCAACTGTGCAGGATATACTATAGCGCACAATTTGTGCGGAAGCACAAGTGCCCTCATTGATCCCTCATTCTCCTATTGCGATGGGACGGCAATCCGACACGACCGGAGAGAAAACAGGCGCAGGGCCGAACTTAACGTGCTATCCGATGCACGGGGGTGTAACAAAGCCAACTTCTTGACTTTGGACTGTTAGTAGAAATTGAAAAACCCAATAACACTTAGATCCAACCTGAACTCGAATCCTCTCTATCTCGATCGATTGTGGTTGAACGTGCTTATTACTAGACCAAGGGGCAGTTCCCATTTATACCAATATTATGATCCCGAAAGTTTGGATGGTTGTATGAATGTTCAATACTCAATCACGCGATAGTATGAAACACGAAAAAATTGTAGCGTGTACCAGGATAACATATGAGCTATAGAACACATACTAAGATTTGCGCGTGGCACATCTGTAGTCCACGCGGACAAACACGCGGGAAAATGTGCTTGTAGAATATATGTCCAAGATTTCGATTGCATAACGTCTATCATATGAAATTTTAAGTTAGATAATCGTTACTCTACAAATAAACATCAAATTCTCAGTCACCATCCTCTAAAACTTCTCTAACGATAGACAGATTTTATTGCAATAAATTATTTTTTGTATAATTTGTGCCTTCACGCTACTTGCGCCCACGGCATTCCTTAAATACTAGTATTTAACAACTTTTACATTTAGTGAAGCAACACCCGGTTAGGTTGACACCGGGATTCACCATCGCCATATTATTGCAACTTGATCGTCTTCAATGGTGGAGCAAATGGTCGAACTGAACTTGATGATCGCGACGTCCGTGGCGACGAGTGGCTATGACAGGTCTGAACTTGGTGATCAAGACACACGTCCTCACAAGCGCGTTTCTTGATCACCAAGTTCAGTCCAATCATATGATAATCCTCGTGGTTCATGCTTCACTCGTCTGTTCATTAAAATGCCCACAAAACGTACACAGAAAAAGAGCAGTACCAATTCTATTTAGTACTCAACGTAGAGTTCACATGGACCAATACAATTATAAGCGTATCGATTAAACTAAATAAAAAAGTGCTTGTTGATGATTTTATCCCGACATCCGTGGCGACGAGTAGATATGACAGGTCTGAACTTGGTGATCAAGACACACGTCCTCACAAGCGCGTTTCTTGATCATCAAGTTCAGTCCAATCATGTGATAATCTTCTAGTTTCATTCTTCATGCCTCTTTTCTTCAGAGCCCTTAAAAACTCATCCCTAAAGTCAAACTTATATACAAAAAGATAATAAAAGTTTAAAGAATACATCACTACACGGTACGATTTATCTTTACGATATCTACCAGCAGTTGTTTCAAACTATCTAAACGAGATATGGTTTAACATAAGAAATAAATAAAATTTTAGTATCTGTATGAACTTACAAGATTATCGCTAGGGTAGTGATTTCTACCTGACAACCGCAAAATAAAATTAAGGAGATTTAGATGATGATCTGATGATTTTATCACGACGTCCGTGGCGACGAGTCGCTATAAAAGCTCTGAACTTCGTGATCAAGACTGACGTCCCAACAAGCGCGTTTCTTGATCATCAATCACTCCTCTTTTCTTCAAAGTAAACTAAATTTACATAGAAAAAGACCCCATACACGTTTTACGATACGATATTTACTACCCTTAGATCAATCTAAGCCAATTTTGGTACAGAATTCATTGATTTACAAAAATACCAAGATAGGCAGTCAGCCCCTCAAAACAGTCTGTGTAAAAGAAGAACCAAGTATAAATTTTGTTAAAGTTGATTTGGCAAAGAATATGTTTAGGTATAATCAAGGACGTTTTAGAATGACAGTTCAGTATGAAATCTTGCATTTTTAATTTTGAAATTGAAAATTGCGTATGGGAATACAATTTAACTTTACGAGTAATGTTGCCGTCGATATTGCCTTACTCTGTCATGTTATCTGAGTATAAAACGATGTATCTGACCGTCTATGGGGCCTTTTAAGGAAAATAAATTAACATGTACCATGATGTTATAACATAATTCCTTCATTAGTCAGGTCTGTGGCAGGTTGTTGCGTAATGTAAGGTGATCATACGCCTTTGCCACACACCTGACCGCTAGTCTATCACATGGTCTACTTATGAAAACCGGAACGTTTCTAGTTTCGACATAACGCTAAATATGCTATGGAACATTCATACCGGTAAAAGTGCACGCGTCCAAGTTAGTTGAGCATGCAAAATGCTCCTCAGACCAGTAAGCATTAAAAATGGATATATATGTATATATAAATATATAGCAGAGTTGCTGGTCCCTCCGTCGATAATAGACACAACCTTCCACACATTATAAAAAGTAGGATAGATAATATCACTATTACAATTTTACCATAGTTATAATTGCATATTTTGCTCTATATAACATACTAAGAGGGCCCCGCTGTTTCACTCGCGTAACTCTTATAACATTTGTCATAGCGTGATGGTATGTCGCCTATAGCGTTCTCCGATAAATGTGAATATGAATTTTTAAGATTTTTTTAAATTGGAGTAATAGTTATTGAAATTCGCGCATTAAACAATCATACTCTTAATTTTATTATATTGTATACACATTAAGTTTTGGCTGAAATAACAAGTACTTTTTAAATTTAAGTCTATGTGTTATAATAGCATGAGTTTAGTACCAGCGGTTTAATGTGGTCTAAAAATATTCTAGATTTTTAAATAAAAAAATTGATGTTGTGCCTCACTCGACAGTTGTTCGTATAGCGTGTCGCGGTTTTTTTTTTATATTTATGAGATCAATTAATTAGAACATTTTATGGTTCTATATTTTATTTTTTAGACAGCCTACGCAAAGTAAGTAACTTTTTCGAAATATCTTACGCAAACCTATTATATATAGCGTATGTTACTCGTGTATGAATTTTTAAAGTCAGTCCAGTGGTTTTGAAATGGTGTAAGAATTTTTAAAGTCAGTCCAGTGGTTTTTGAGCCTACTCATTACAATCAAACAAACGAAGTTTTCCTCTTTATAATATTACTCTGTTAGCGGAGTTTTCTTATAACAATTATTGGTTTCGTTTATTTGAAACTGCACGCGTATTCGTCCACATAGAATTAATTCGTAATGATATTAAGATATTTAAGTTTGTCATTAATTAAAGACTGACGAATTCGCGTACACAGATAGGTTTTCTATTACTCAGCTATATTATATTATTATTTAAAAAAATATACGACATAAGGACCCTTATTAATGTCTTAAATTTACGCGAATTCTTGTTTACACAATGAATGACACAAGGGCACTTACTTATTGATGTCTTAAGAATACGCGAATTGTTTTTTACACAATGAATGTCACAAGTACACTTGTTGATATTTTAAGTTTACGCGAATTGTTCTTTACACAGTGAAGGACACAAGGACACTTATTGATGTCTTAAGTTTAGGCGAATTGTTCTTTACTCAATTAATGACACAAGGATACTTACTGATGTCTTAAGTTTACGCGAGTTGGTCACTTTAATTGTCGTTACAACCACAGTAGTACGGATTCTGGGACAATTGCAGGTCTCCACAGGGTTTTTACATACCTATCTTAGTTTAACAGATTCCTCCCAATGATAAACAGACAGCGGAGATTGAAGGTTGTATTTATGAATTGGCATAGAAAACTTAAACCATATTTATTACATTACATTGAATATTTTCACACATTTACAGTAATTACATTCTACGCTATCGACATTCAGCTACATTACAAGAGCTTGTCTATAGTATACAGAGCAAATTTGATCCCAATCGTTAGAGTCCGTTGTTGAGGTCCGCAAAATCAATATAATTGTATTAAATCGTTCTAAGCATGTGATAGATATATAAGACAATAATACGTTGTACATAATGTTTAAAAGTATTTTGCTAATATTAGGTTAATAAGTAATGAATGAATGAGAATGTTTAGTTCTGTTTTTTTTTAAATATAAAATAGCCTTTTAACGACTACCGACGCCCATAGCCATCCGCATGATGGTCATACAGATGCGTTAGCCTCATTTTCTCTTCGCAACCAATGGGCCACCGGCTACTCACGAACTTCATGAAACGCGATAGCATGGCGGTCATTTTACAGCAGTGTCATCGCTGCGCAATTCGGCTGCAATGCAACATTTTTTATATGTAGTATAGGGGGACAAACGTGCAATAGGAGCCTTTCAACGACTACCGACGCCCATGACCATCAACATAATTATGCAGATGTGTTGCTCACTTTTTCACCCCTCCTTCCAATGATCCACCGTCTACTCACAAACCGCAGGCAACGCGACACCGTAGGTGTCACTTTCCCTCGGTATCGAGTGAGCGAGGGTACCTCCCCGGTCGAGCCGGCTCAATTCCGTTGCATAAGAAGATGTAACGTCATGCACCATGCATGGCACTACCTCCTCCTATGTAGCATTGCATTAACTCCTACTAAGCGTCCCTCTCTCCTCAAGTGACCGGTACGCAAGAGACGTAAGCGGTAAGGCGCCACGCTCGTATCATGCTTCACCGGTTTTACGTCACTTATCGCGCGCCCTAAATCGTTTCCTGATGAGTAAACTCCAAAACTACAATATTGATGTAACTATCTGAAGTAACAAACGTAGCAATATAACGCGCATTCATAAATTTGTTAGGTGTGCAGTTAGTGCTGTGGCGGGCGCGTGCCGAGTTGAACGACCATGCCTACTACGCGCACATTTCACTTTCATCACGTAGACGCTATGTGTACGTATAGCGCGCCCTCCTACTGCGCTCGTGTGCCAAATTTGCTTGTATTTATTTGCATAAGGCGTGGGCTAAAATCTTAATAATATACTGAAATATGAATAGGGACTCTTATTACGCTCTTAGTAAGGGGCCGTGTATTTTTGCATTACAACCGAATTTGGCTGGTATCTCTCGCTCACATGATAACGCTTTAAAAATTAAAACAATGTTTTTTTTGTGCTCTGTGTAAACTGCTGGTGGTCCATTAGACGGGGGGGGGGGACATGTGTAGAAGGGAAATCTGCACATGCTAATTTTAATCTAAAGCTTTAAAAACACAAAGCAAGTGAAACTATAATGATATGAAATTAACAGTAGAATATATTTGACGGCGAAGAATAGTCTAGTCAACAATTCTACGTGGGTAGTGTGAAGACACTAGCTCGGTATGTGTAAACAATATGCTAGGCGACTTCCCGGCGCAACACGCCGGAATGTAAATAAATACGGGTAACATAAACATTCGTATAGTCACCGACATACGAGGCCGGACGTCATTTCCTGTACAGTGTATGAACGCAACAAGACCTCGCCACGTATATTTATGCGATTTAGGGTAAATAAAAAATATTTTAAACTAGCAATCCGCCCCGGCTTTGCCCGGAGTATACACTGAAACCACCATCGGGCACCGCTCTCCATGGGTTAATACCGTATGAAAATCCAAAAGTAGATTTTGAGACAATAGGTCACATAACGGCTTGTGGACTTTGTTTTATAATAATTATAGTCGATGTAATGAATTATAGCTCTGCCATTAGTTGTTAAACGAGAAGTGGTAGTGCCACGATGCAACCGGCACGACCGTGGAGGTACCCATCGCCCTCACGTTATTCCGGTGGCTCATTTGGGGTGGAGGAGGAGAACACATCTGCATAGTAATCGTATGGATCTATGATCGTTCGTAATCACCAAAAGGCTCTGGATGTTCTTTTGCCTATTTACTTTAGACTGTTAAAAAACCAGCCAAGTGCGAGTAGGCAAAAATAAGTTTTTTAGTATGGGAGTAAAAAGCGAAATACCTCGCACTGATTGATCACGAAATCTCAAAAACTATAATCTATAATCCTCAAATTTTGCAGGTTCATTAAAATCATCTCAGCGAATGTCTTCAACCCTTTATTGTTGTAAAATTACGAAACTCGGGTAGAGTTTACGCGGGTCGAACCGCGAAAGGCCGCTAGTTTCATATATATTTGTGGTTGTAGCGGCATCAGAAATATATCATATATAAAAATTTCAACTGTCTCATTATCACGGTCCATGACACACGAGCCTGGTGATAACATGAAAAGTCTGGCGGCAGAATCATTAGTAACAGATTTCCGTAATTACCCTACGGTACGGAACCCTAAAAACGACATCTCCTTTGCAACAAAGACTCTCTTTAAGGCATGTGAGCGCTACATGTGCTCAATGAATAACGCTAACTAAACAAGCGTTTAGTATGTATCTCTACAAGGCCTCGCACGTAATCGCACTCCCCGTATGTGGGCCCGATGACTCATATTATTACCATTCCGAATTGGAACTACCGACAGACTGAAAGGATATTAAACTCTTGATAATTACTTTAGGCCTTATGTGTACGAGTCTCGCTCATATGGAGTAATTTTACTTATATTAAACACTAGCATCGCCTCGAGGCGTCGCTCGCGTAACTCGTATATTTCGTTGTCGTAACGTGAGGAGGCATCAGCCTTCCTCGACAAATGGAATATCTCATTAAAATAATTTTTGTCCTGCGGTTAGCGCGTTTGTTTTAAACAAGAAACTGTTCAGCTTTATTATATGATGATTACTTACATTGGTAAGAGTTAATGCCATGCTCTATTGCAGCCCAATTGATCGGGCACAGAGGTATCTCTCGCTCAAATGACAGCGCCGTAATCTAAGAGGTTTGCTGTCACGTTTTGTGCGGTGTATGGGTAGCCGGTAGTCCATTGGAGGGTAAGAGAAAATGAGAGTAACGCATCTACTTGAAAATAATAATTCGGATGTCTATGGGCATTGGTAGTCCTCAAAACGCTTCGATTTCTGGTTTGCACCCCCTCTACTAACAAAAGGACCACACAATCCTTATGTTTTATATGCTGAACCAATTCCTTTATTGAAATTCCGTTGCAAACATCAAGAATGATGGAAGTGAAGTAAAAAGTATGAAGACTACTGTTGTGGTACTGCCGCACTAGCTCTCTTTGGGTATGCTCGACTTGTCTTCACACCATCGACTTGTTCTCGCACCATCCTCGTTTTATATTGCAGTACATACATCGAATGTCTACTAGAAAGCGAAATAAAGTTTGCTCCCTCCGAACGTACACATCAGACCCATTACACCCTTTTTGTTTATTTACTCAGCAGGCAATAAATGTAAAAAAACGTCGTATACAATGAAACTTGGAAATAGTTTAGTAGAGTATCAATCTCTCCGACATAGGTGCCAAGTATGACTTAGGTACAACCAATTCTCCTTTAGTACCGTGACTGACTATGAGACTTTAGGTAAGGATTTAGGGTCATTCAGATTTATTCAAACTTACTGGGCTACTGCACAATGCTTGTGCCCTGTAGCGGACAGATCCGGGGTACCTCGGTATAGGCGACGGTATCCGCGGCGTTTTAATGGGTATTCGGTAAAGCCGAGTCCCACGCACCCACCGGATCCCACCCAGATCTGGTGTCAGTGCGTAAATGCATTTCCCCGCGAAAACAAAAAAACTGCGCAATAGAAAACTAGACAATAAAAAAAACTGGGCAATACTTATGAGGACCACGAGTTGCAAAATTGCCATTATTGCCAGGTCGTTTATCAGCTCCTTAGCCGTTGATGTATCTCAAAATCGCCTATTTCCTGACCCTGTTGACCCTCCTCAATCGCCGACATCCCATTCACACTCACACAGGACTCTGGCATAGGCCAATTATGGACATAGTCTTCATTTTGGTCAACATATCACAAATATAAGTTTTTTTTCTCTATCTATCGCTATAAACATCTCGTTTTTTTATAGTATAAAGGGACAAACGAGCAGACGTATTGTTATGCAGATTGCCCGCCTTCACGGCAATAGGCCGTCGGAAACTCATAAACCGTCCGAAGCACAACAGTAGAAAGCAGCAGTGATAGATTAACAAGGGAAATCTATAATTTGCAGCGGTAGCTTGCGTGGCCCCTTGCAACCCGTCGTGCCAGCCCAATTAGGATACAATTCAGCATGGAACTACCTCTTACAACACATTTTAAACTTCAAGTGAAAGTGTGACATGGGTCGGTCTGGTGCTATATTAATAGCAACAAATATTTTTACGCGTACAACAAATTTACAAAAAATAACTTCAAAAGCCAGACCAAGACGGGCAAGCATTTCGGCCCATTAGAAGCAATCCGTAGCTCCAGGTGATAATTAAACATATTATAATACAATTTCCCCAAAAGTGTCTGTCTGTATGTGTCTAGTATATCACATTTTAGTAAACAAACTCAAGGAAATAGCAGACAGTCGCTTGGAAAAAGATGAGAGATGCTGCATTGTAGCGAAATTGGGTCGGCGCGAAACCGGCGTAAAATGACATTTTCGGTGTCACGTTTCGTGCGGTCTGTAAGTAGCCGGCGGTCCATTGGAGGGGAGGAGACAAGGGGGTCAGCACTTAGGCATAGTATTAATGCAGTTGTTCATGAGCGTCGGTTGTCGTAAAAAGGCTCCATCTGCTTGTTTGCCCCCCTGTACTATAGAAACAGAAGTGTTCTTTATTAAACATAACACTAAAAGGTATATTGAGACTTCTATTACAAAACTCACTTCCGATACAAACGTACGACTGGTCCTGTGCGGCACGGCCCTGGTGGGGAGGAAGTGTTTATGTTAAAGGTCGACAGTGTGTGCTCTCCATATTTCTGAGTATTCGATACACTTCAAGTGGTTAACAAGCTTGGGCTTGTTCCGTCCTGCGTACTTCGTGTTGTGTGTGTGTGTAGGGCTTAAATAGCCCTAATAAAAGACGTAACGAACTTAGAAGAATTGATAAAGGTTTGATTCAAGATACAAATTATATACTGAGCAATGATGTAATAGTTGATACTATTGAAAATACTGGAAGTCCTTTTTTGGCCGTTCCATACTGACTAAGTGTCCAGTGCAACTTCCTCCGTTACCATAAGACACGTCGGGCGGCGACCCAGGTAAGATAGTGTTCGATAGGGGACCAGGCCCCCTCATCTCCCACAGATGGGAAGGATGCATCCCTATAGTTATTTAAGTTAGCTTAAGGACCTATTACTACCTTGGCCGGTACGGGGGAGGCCCCCTCTCCCTAACGATGTCAGATCACGCGCGGTAGCTAAAGTTGGCATTGCATTATCGTGGGGGATGGAAGAACTGGTTGAACTTGACGGTGGGTGCGGACCTACTTTAACTCTAGAATAACAAAAACCGCATCAAAATAGATCCATTCGTTTGAGAGGTACGAGGCACAGACACACACACACAGAGCGATGTCTGTGTGTCTGTGCCTGTGTGTCGTGAAACCTTTTTTTTTGTTGACGCGGGGAAACGCATCTACGCGCCTTTACTGGGCCTGGGTGGGGTCCAGTGGTGTGTGGAGCTCGCGGCACATTATATAGTGCTGAATACCCACAAAAACCAACGCGAGTGCCACCAGTGCCGCCTTTGGTGAGGTGCCCCGGAACAGCAAATCATCAGGGCTCCTTAACGGCAAGTCAGCCCCCGAAGGGACCGACGCCACCTCCACAGATGGGGTTGTCCCGCACCACATGACTTTGGGACAGTGCACAAAAGCGCCGTCACTTTTCTCTTTTGTCCCCTCTTCTTATAGGAAGGGTACTAAGAGCGGCCACCTCCACAGTTCAATGGGCTTCGCCCAAGGGGTCTCGAATCACCCTAGGCTACTGAGCTTCACCGCTACGACAAGGCTTGAACCATGGTGGGGAGCTCGTGAAACCTATAACAACCCTCTTTTGGATTGAAAAAAGCAGACCCTTGGGGAAGAGCGAGGGTTTAAACCTATAAACATAGAACGTATTTTCTAGATTTTATTTCATTTTTGTTAAACTGTTAGTTTTAGTTCTACCTTCTTTCTTCTGATCTCTTTCAAAAAATGTTATTAATTTGAAAAAGAAACTGGAATCTTACGTGAAAATAGGTGGAAGGGGTCAAAAAATCTAAAATTATCCTCACGTAACTAACTAATGGCGCCATTTCAGATACTTAGTAGAAACTGGCGCTAGATTATAACATCCGAAACTGGTGTCCGATTGAAAATTTCATAATCATTTAAATGAATTAATTTTCAAATTTCATAATCAATGAACCGCTTTATATGTTTAATAAAAAATTGGCGTCAGGATTTACGATTGGAAGATATATATATTCGAATATATTGACCACGAGGTTTCTCCTCACCTAATAATAGCCAAGTGTCCAAGTCGGCGATCCCTAATGATTGCATGGATCCAGATTATTTCTGTTAACTGGTGACCGAAACTAAAAACATTACTCCTAATAGCTACGGTCATATTTGTCTGTAATATTGATTTTAAAATAAATAGCACGCAAAACGACGCAAATGCATGCAATCTCTAAAATAAATAAATTAAAAAATAAAAATATATTTGTTTGCGCGAGTAATGCAAACATCATCATTATCAGCACTTACCAGGCCACTGCTGGACATATGCCACTTTCAATGCACGCCAAGACGACCGATCTCCTGCTACTCGCATCCATCCCGGACCAGCTACTGCACGGAGATCGTCTGTCCACCTGGTGAACATTCGACCAACACTACTTTTTCCTAAACGCGGCCTACACGCCAGAACCTTACCTTAGCTTACTCAATGCTACCATACACAATAATAAAGAGAAACAAAAAATAATACATTCAAAGTTAAGAAGCAAACTTAACAACAAAAATAAACACAACAATAAGGAAATTATTCTAGGCAGCAGTATACCCCACAAAAAGGTATTTAAGTTAAAGTTAAGTTTAAGTTAGGAGCATACCTAACACTGACTTTCAGGCCTACAATGTAGATCTTTTTTTTTCGTCCCAGCGGCGAACAACATTCAAAGGAGTAAACACAAATTAGCACTTACTTCACTATACATAATATACAACATAAATATAACATACGTCTATTTATGTTACAATGTAGTCTTTGTTACAATTTTACTTGATAAAACATTAGCTAAACCAGTAAGAGGTAGAGCTATGGTGCAGACAGAAATATCGTCATCTTGTATTGCAGCTGAATTGCGCGAGTACGATCGGAAAGGTACTCTCGGTCACGTGATAATGCCACAGGTCACACTTGTGTTGTCGAGTTTCCGGTGCCTAATTGGCGAGCAGGAAAGAGTGTAAAAACTCTGCATAACAATAGTGCAAATAAATATTAGGCATTGATAGTCATCAAAGAGCTCTGAATGCTCGTTGGTCCCTATGTACAATTATGTAAAAAATAACGTAGGTACCTGTCTGTTACAGAATTATCATCATCAACCGGAGACCTCCACACCTGATCATATCGTTTAGATGAATCGGTTAATTTTATAGTCTCTTTACCTTACTGTATATAGTAAGGTAAATACTATAAAATTAACCGGTAAAGGCGCCGGTTTTATAAGTCTGATGAATACTAGGCTCATGTGTTTTTTTATGGTATAGGGGGACAAACGAGAAATCGGAGCCCTTCCACGACTGTCAACGCCCATGAACATCAGCGTAATTATTGTGCCGATGCGTTGTCCTCCTTTTCACCTGCCCCCAATGGGCCACCGGCTACTCGCAAACCCCCTCCCCCTCTCCGGTCGTGCCGGCCCAATTCCCCTGCAGAGCAGCATGACACTACTCTTACCCGAAAGGGCCACAGGCGGCCAGGGGCATAAAACAAGGTTGCGTAACATACTTGTTGTAACGATCTCAATATGGCTACCATCGCGAAGTCGCGACGTTAAGCTTGTCACCGGTGTGAATTATAAACCTGTTTCGTGACTCACTTATTAATTACATAGGAAGTTATTTATATCATTCTAGTTTTCATTTAATAGTTTTATAGTAATAGTTATAACAAGCGTACGACGTGTTTACTGTGAATCCGTAATATAATAGTATTTTTTCTCACGTCACAGTATATTATAATAAAATGGTTTACCGTAAATTGTCCATAGTGTTTCATTACGGGACTAGGTATTTACGTATCGCAAAGCAATCATCAAAACTATAGGGATCGTTCTGAGCTGATGTCCGCACTTCGTACGCGTGGATTACAGACAAAGCCACGTTCAAAAGTTAATATTCCTATATGTGTACCAGAGCACATAAGCTATAACATTGCTAAGTTTCATCAAAATCCGTTCAGTAGTTTCGTCGTGATTGAGTAAAAAAAACGTCCTATCATACATTCAATACATGCATTTGCAGCAATTATGATAGCCAACCCAAAATCACTTTAAACTCTGATCCAGGATCATGTAGGAATATTTACTTTTCAGAAACTGGAGACCACATTATATCTAATAGGTATTCTATAATCAAATTATGAATAATCCATGAATCTGTCTAAAACGGTCATTAATACACTAGGTATAGCTATAGACAAAACTACTAATAACCGCTGGATATATATTTTCTATTAATTGTATACAATACACATAGACAATATTATTAGAGGATTTACGTATAGAGAATAAACAACATTAATCTTAACTCCATGTGCGCAACGTATAAATAGCCAGGACGAAATTAATATGTACTTGCAAATTTAAGGCCAGACAGCCGCCAGAACGGTCGGCAAATTTCAACTTTAAGCGCCCGTTATTGATTTGTCTGTATGCAAAGTTATTTTTACTTCGGTACACGCCCCAAATAAAATATACGATATACTTTATATGCAACATTCACTAACGTATACTTGTTATACTGTTATACTGAATTAAGTGTTATGCATTTACAATTTTTTAAATTTTGCATTTACTAAATTGATACAATAGGTACTACTGTAAAAAATACATAAATCTCGAAAAATACAATCGAAAAAAGCATTATAGCTACTGTTACAAAAAGAAGAGAAAATTGGACCGGCACGACCGTAGAGGTACCTCTCGCTTACATGACACCATCGTGCAGTGACAGCTATGCTTGCGGTTTGTGAATAGCACGTAGTCCGTTGAAGGGGAGGAGTAAACGAGGGCAACGCTGACAACAATGCGATTGTCTATAGGCGTCGGTAGTCGTTAAAAGGATTCCTCGTTTGCTCTCCTGTACAATAAGAAAACCGCAAAAAACCTATATCTAGATATAGTTACTCTTTAAAAGGTCCTAGAAATGCAATATTAACATTTGTTAATGTAATTGGTGTCTGGTCGCTCTGGATACGATAGCGTTTGGGTGTTGCTTACATAGAAAAGAAGACTAAGTCTAAACAAAAGGGGAACAACAATAGCAAAGGAAAATTCACTATCTTCTTTTAATTATATTTTTAATCTTATTCCAGTATTCATTACATGGCACTAATCTGTGACCATACGTGAAAATGTATTTGCCCACTCGCCCGCGTTTGTATTTTTCCGTTGCCCAACACTGGAACATACAACGGGCTTATGTTATTAACTCGCCTTCGTGCTACAACAATTAGTATTTGACACAAGGATGACAAAGATACATTGGCTACTGTTTTGGTCACTCTTGTTCAAAATCCGTCCTTTTATTATTGTATTTTATTACTTTGAGTCCCCAAAGTAGACAAAAATGCATTGATAAATAATACCTAAATGTTCCTATTTCTAAAGTTATTCCCTTAAATACACCAAAAGTTGTGTCACTGGTTTTCTCAAAATCTACGATTTTCACCCCTGAGTAGAGCGATTTCTAAAGGATTTAACAACTTGGCTCCTGTTATCCACGAGCGAAGCCGGGGCGGATCGCTAGCTTATTACAAATCAAAGTCCCTGAAATTGCCTGTCTTTATGTGATCGATTTTATCAACATTTACTGAACTAATATTAATGCTATTTTCCCGCATGGATAAAGCTAATCTCGAGGCAGGCTTTTAGTGCAAATAGTGAATAATTTGTCGAGATAACAATATGTGTGTGTTATTGACGGACATAGGCAGGGCGAGTCGCTAGTAATATCACAATTAATGTAAAAACAAAACCATACCTAAAATAACGTAGACCATGATCAACAAACCCAACTTCAATACGACAAAACACACAAATCACAAATACATTCGCGAAAATACGCACACATCCATATTGTTCAACGTTGTTTACACGCAACGATGTTCACTGATGACTCAACCACCTCTTCTTTGTTTGTTTACAACGTGACAAGTATTCGCGGGCGGCAAAACAACGCGACCGTGAAAATTATAGTCATTTGACAATAGTGGACAACATATAGGGAGCGCGCGGTCGACTTCGCCGCCGAACGCAATCTGTCCGTAGCGCGTAGACTGGAGCGTCAATAACATTTCGATCCGCAGCGAAAACCATTTTTCCGACAGAACAAATGATACGCCAAAAACCTGTCTGTGAAAGTTATTTCACACTTTCTTTTTTCGTGTTCATTACATAACAGCCGATGCGATGTCCAAAGAAGGTTGTAATATCTAAGTTTAAATTGAAATTGCTAATTAATTAATTTTAGCGCCTTTTTGGCGTTCACCAGGTGGGAAGACGATCTCCGTGCAATAGCCCGTCCGGGATGGATGCGAGTAGCAGGAGATCGGTCGTCTTGGCGTTCATTGATAATTAATGCCTTTTTACTGACTTTTAAGTACTCATAATATTGAACACTTTTTCTATAATATGTCGTTGTATTATATGTTCTGAACACTTTACGAACATACATTAGTGTGTCACTCGACCACTAAAGCGAATGTCAAATAAATCTCAGATACTATAATAGTACAGCTTTATCATGTTTGCAGGTAACATGTATTCAATGTAAGGGCAATAAAGGATTTTCTGTAGGCTATTGAGCGACACACGCACATGCATAGAATAACTCTCCTGGTGTCGAGTAAAGTAAAATCTTCAAAGCAAACAAAGTAACTGAGCGTACACATTAAACGAAATACTAACTAATAATTAATTACAACTTCACGGATGCAGCGCACAATTGTGGCTTTATTCTCGTGTATATAATTACGTGCAGTGAGTTACAATGCTTTACAAAGGTGGTGAGATACACACAATATCCTACACCAAACGCTACTAAAAAACACTACTGCGCACAAACATAACTCCACGCGCTAACTACACTTGTATTAAGGGTCGGGTCTCATCGTGTTATTCCACATCCGCACGGTAAAAAACGCAAACAATTAGTGGGTATTTGTGACAACTAGAGCGTGAGAGGAATCCGGCGCGGTAGTGAGCCGAGCCCCGTGACCGAGTTGACGCGCAAACGCCCTCTATTACGAGTAGACCATGCCCATCGGTGTGATACTGTTACACGAACAAAATACAAATGTTAAACGGGACTAGGTAAATGCGATCCGCACTATTCAAACATAGCACACTATAGCATCACCCCCTGGTTTCTGAACTGTTGTATCTGAACTATATAGTCTTCCTCGATAAATACGACTATTCAACACAAAAATATTTTTTCATTTCGGGCCAGTACTTCCTGAGACTAGCGCCTTCAAAAAAATGAAAAACTTTTCAGCTTTATAAAATGAGTACAGATTACGAAATAAATGAACTGAGATGTTTTTGTGTACCATACAAAAACATACAACAAATAGTACCTAAATGTAATTGATATCAATAATATATGTAAAAACTTTAAGAATAACAAAAACAATGAGAATAATATGCAAAAAACAGCAAGAAAACGTAAAAGAATAGACGCGTTAGAAACCTCA
Source organism: Eumaeus atala (assembly GCA_017140195.1). Lineage (NCBI taxonomy): Eukaryota > Metazoa > Arthropoda > Insecta > Lepidoptera > Lycaenidae > Eumaeus > Eumaeus atala. The sequence goes on along the minus strand of JAFELO010000058.1, from coordinate 311,755 downwards.
GTATCAGCACTTAACTCCTGTTGCAGTGTGAGTTAAATGCCGACTTAATGCAGGGAGTGCTAAAAAATAAAAATAGAATAAAAACAAATTTGAACCTTATGTAGCAAGTACTTCGTGCGCAATGTTTTATAAAATTAGTTACAAAGACGTTTATACTTCAAAGTCTCTTGTAGTAGGGGGCAGCCGAAGGGGGTATATTCGTTCGAATTATGAATATGAACGAAAATTATAGCTACATATAAATTTTGAGCGATTGCCCTGCCAACTAAAAAAAGGGGGAGGGGGCCCCCTCCAACATTAAAAAAACCTATATTTGGTGGAAGGGGCCATCAGGATGCGAGGGAGCCCACCACAAGACTTTCTGACGCGCTCGAGCTAACTAAGCAGATCCCCTTTTTCGGCTCCCCTACTATTGAGTATACCCCTACTATCTAGGTCGAGCTATATATAACTAGTATAAAGACTTCTTTTCAGACCTGAACTTATGCTGTGGGATGAAACAAAATAGTTTTGGAGGACCAGCCGCCCATTCTCCCGCAGATGGGAGCGATGCATTCCACACTGAGAATGTTTCCTAGCTATTATAATAGCTCGTTTAACTTTTATTATCGTGGCTAGGAGATTGCGAGGTCAGTCATCTTCCGATTCCGACGTAAGGGCCAGCTCGCGCGATTGATAAAGTGACCACAGCACTGAAGTGAATGAATGACCACGGCCATCAACATCCGCATTATTATCATGCAAATGCGTTTGCCCTACTTTCCCCCTCCAATGGGCCTCCGATTAATCACAACCCGCAAGAAACGTAATGGCTCAGCTGGTATTTTAAGGCGGTGTCATGTCAGCGTGAGTTACCTCCCCGCTCGTGCCGGCCCAATTCGACTGCAAAGCAGCGAGGTCGCTTTAGTGTTCGCTTACGAATTCGTCAAGTAGACCAAACATAAACGAGCCGTTGTATGTCTGTGAAAGGGTGTGTTTACACGAAGCACACCACCCACGTTCACTGAGATTAACTCGGCGTTAAACGCATGTTATGTAATTGACTGAATGACGTGAACATTGGGTTTCTCTTCGTTACCAGGACATAATTTCAGGTCCGAAAAGAAAACTGTAAATATGTCTATGTCCAGTAGTGGACGTCATTCGGTTGATAGTGATGACTATGCCGACATTTTTAAGCTTTTGTAGGTTTAGTAACTTCGCAGACGAATCGTTCGATGTATACGGAATAGGTACAATGAGACTTCCTCTGTTTGTGACAGAGTTGTAGTTGTTCGTACGCAAAAGGAGGTCAAGCAGTAAGGGAAAGAATTCCAGAAATTCCTGTCCGAAAGCTGAATACTTTATCTTGGGAAGTGAAAATTGCACCTAGAACCATTTCGCGTATATTACGAGATAACTTAGGACTTGCAGCCTATAGGGGACGCAGTGGTCAATTCTTATTTGATAAATTAAAGATGAATAGGTCGGTAAAATTGAACTACTGAAACTTTAAACTATTGAAGCAGTACGCAAACGGAGGTTGCAGAAAAAAATTGTTTACAGATGAGAATTTTTTTACAACTGTGCAACATTTTAACAAACGAAACGATCGTACTTATGCTCAAAGCTCTGAGGAATTTTCTCAGTTACTTGACAGAGTGCAACGTGGCCATAATCCGACTTCAGTGTTGGTTTAGTGGTGTAGCTTTAGTTATGAAGGAGTGACTGACCCATATTTTTTTTTAAGGAAAAGGTATCACAGCATGAAAAAAAGTGTATCAAAATTCTTGAGAGGGTAGTTCAGCACTACCTTGATACTACCCTTAATAACACCATGTTCATTAAACAAGTGTGATCCTTCCAGCAAGACTCGGCGCCGGGTCATAAAGCTCCGGCCCACGCAGTCTTGGTTGGAAGCGAACGTCTCAGACTTCATCACAACTGAAGAATCTAAGCGTCGTCTAGTCCCGATCTTAACTCACTGTATTATGATTTATGGTCACTTTTAGAGAATGCCGCTTGTTCTATATAATGAACATGATAACTTGGAGTCCCTAATACAAAACAATACGATGAGCAGTCAAGAATTTCCCCGTGTAAAGAGTACGTGCTTCTATTGATAACTGGCCTCAACGTCTAAAGGACTTTATTGCTCCTAATAGGGACTACTTCGAATAAGGCTTTTTACCTTTTTAATTGTTTTATATTTGTGTATTAAACCAACACACTGTAAAAGTAATAAATCTTATTAGCAATTTAATTTTTTTTTTCTTTGTAACAATATTTATGGCAAGACTATTACTTTAATGTACTCGATTCCTCCTGAGTATGTCTTTTAGACTCGATAGTAACTTTGGATTGAATTCGGAAGCAAATCGGCTCTAAAACGCCGCTGAACCTTACTTACTACGAAAAGCACAAGACAAGTGACGCAAGCTCGATAAAGCGTTACGGTATGTTACGCTCGATAGTTGTTTCACTCTATCATGTGCTAGTCATATTTGTGTCATAAAACATGCATATCGTTGTGTAAAATCTAAAAATATAGTACGAAGCATGGAGAACAAATAGTATATTCTCGAGTACACAAAGCTATTCATGTGTCATTGGAGGGTCTCGGCTGTACCGATGACATCATGATGGTCGTCGCGTGCGTTGTTACAAGGACATTGAACAAATTAACTACTGTTTAATTAGTAAGATCCAGTTTAATTCAAGAAACTTAAAATTTACACATTAATTAGAATTTACGTCTAGGCTGATTCGTTTAATTAACTAATAGCTGTACCTCCCGACAAGGTATGCGTTTCATTTGAAATGTAAACTCCTGGGTCTCGCAGAAAGTCAACAACTTAAAAAAAAATCATATAAAATAGGACGCTTTTTTTAAATATCTTGCAAGAGAGGCAAGTAACCTAAGCTTTTGTCTAACTTCATATAAACATCCTCTTATGGCCCTATTCTGTATTTTAACTATCCATGCATTTGATTATAATAGATATTGATAATATATTGATAATAATTGATATATATTGATAATATAATTTGATTTTGACTTACTTTTCATGGAACTTATGCAGCCAAGAGTATTGATAAATAGAAATTTAGAGGTTTTGCAAATGTGATGTCTCTTAACTATCCCCCAAATAAATCTTGTTGGATAATCATTCCCAAAATAAATCCTTTTGGTCTATCACAAACTACAATACAGGAACGGAATGACTATCACTTCCCACCACTGGGAGAAAGCCTCTACTCTCTTTCCACGCCTCTCTATTTATAGCTAGGTAGGGCCATTCGTTCTGGAAGGAGTTCAACTAATCCATATCATATAAGATGTAACATGGACCAAAATATACACAGTAAGACAGCTAATCTCTGTTAGTGAGGGTGTATTAATAACAGTTTTCAGCACTCAGCCATCACGGGTACGAAAGTGTTTTACCAGAACGCAAGCAAAAACTAAAAGTATTTTCATATGAAATGTGAGGAGTAAAATTAATATTTTTAAGGAACACAATTTACTGTCTGAAATAAAATTCAATGTTGGAAATGATTGAAATTAAATATGCTTTAATGACTTCTTAGGTTTGCAAAAGAGTTACACAAGACATATTTAATGGATTTTTTAAATATCATCAATAAAATGTATGATAGTAAGTATTAAAATAAACTTTTATTTATTAAATACAATCACATAAGAATTGTATTTCATACAATTTTATCCTGAACATATCATTTTTCATTTGTTTTCCTTCCTACTGCATTCGTTTTGTTACCTTGTGCTTTTCTGCTTTATCATATTTGTATTTTGTCTATAATTTTATAGAAATTTCCATGTTCAAATTATGTAACACCCACATATTAGTTTATAAGCTGCTAATGTAGTTTCAAGACAATATTAATAAATCAATGTATGATTTATTTTCTACATATGTTTTATTAATAATTATCATCATCATCTGTCATTGATAAAGAAAAAAAAATGAACAAAATAAGAGGTCAAACAAGCAATTGCAACCCTTAGGTTAAAGTACCAACACCCATTAACATCCACATTTGCATTTTCCTTCTTCACCTTATCTCCCCAATGGGCCACTGGCCTCACTCACAAAACAGCTCGGCATAGCATCACTACTGTTGTCATTAGTAGAAACTATTTTCTTTGTTGTGGATCTGGAGAAATGCATTTATGCACTATCACTGGAGGGTCCAGTGGTATGTGGCGCTCGCAGTACATTACAGTGCTGAATGCTCACTAAAACCACCACAAGTGCCTTCAATTTCGACTTTATTGAGGTACCCCAGAACAAGAAATTATAAGTGCACTTCAACGGCTAGTCAATCTCCTAAGGATCTGACATCACCTCCGCACAACAACATTGTCAAATTCGGGACAGTGTAATGGTGTAAGCTTCCCATCCTCATCCCTTACTAACTATTACCATAGTAGAGTTGACCCTGAATTAAATTACAGCAGAAACAATGTCCTCTAAAATGGAGAATATGCATTACAAGGACAGCTGATCTGGAAAAATATAAATATTATATATATATATATATATATATATATAATATTTATATTTTGTATTATTCAGTACTAATAATAGCTAGAGCCAAGATTTGGATCAGAGGATTACATCTATTTGCGTATTTCAACTATTTTCAGCATTAGTTGCATATATTCCCTAAAATTAAGATATGATACATGTTACCACAGTTATGTACAACTTTTCCGACAATGGCACAGGCTGCAGCTGCACAACATCAGTTTAAAAAAGTAATAAATAAGTAAGGCACAGATTATTGTCTGTCTGAGCACATTTTTAACAGCATAGGCAGATCATGTGTGAAGTTGGTTTCTTTTGATTGACTAAATTGATCATAGAGTCTCTAATATGGTAAAGGTATCCTTAACAGACTTACAGTTGACAGATAAGCACAGTTGCATAAACAAAAGCCTAGCCAAGGTTGAACTACTGAAGAGTCTACTATATGTACCATAAATTTTTTAACAAATTCTGTATTAAAATACAATGATAATAATGTCATCGTAGCCAAATTTTGTCTACAGCGGCCATTTCTATGGAGAGAGACATCTGTGCGGGACATGTTATAGTGCCCAAGTGTTGGCGCAGACAAGTGCACTCTCTTTTCCTTCCTTGTCCTATTTGATGGCAATCTGACATGACCGGAGACAAATCAGGCACAGGACTATCAGCTTAATGTGTTCTCCAAGACATGGTGGTGTAACACCGCCAACTTCCTGACTCCGGACAGTTGTTAGAATTTGAAAACTGTATGTAACTGTATTTGTGACTGCACATGCTTACCATTGGACCATGAGGCAGTTAAAATACAATAGAAATAGTGCTAAAGCCAAAGTCAGAAATTACATGTTGAATTAAGAGAAATTATGGGTTGAAGTTGGTATCCCAGGTGAGAGGTATTATATTTTTCTTTTTTTTTTATAGCAAAAGAACAAAAGGGGGCAAACGAGAAATCGGAGCCTTTTGATGAATTCCGACGCCCATGGACGTCCGCATGATTATTACGTAAATGTGGTGGCCAGCGGCTAGTCACAAACCGCACGAAAGGCGACAGCGACGCTGTCACATTACGCCTGCATAAAGTGAGCGAGAAGAACTTCCCCAGTCGTGCCGACCCTATTTCATTACATAGAAGGATGTAGTGTCATGCACCACGCATGGCACTATTTCCTTCTATGCAGCACAGCACTACCTCTTCCTTCATATTATGCAATTTTAACCAGTGGTCCATACTTCAAATATAATTTCCCATTCTTTATCTCACATAATTTTTAAATCATTATGACCTAGTATTCTCCCGATTAGGTTTCCTTTACCTGATTAATGTCGCTTGCTAAAAATTTTACGGTGAGATAAACATTTGATCTGATTCTCTGACAAAAAATCTATAGCGAACGTGATCAAATCAAAGACGGTGTCAATTGATTTCGGATTACGAGATCCACGCATAACTGCAGTAAAACGCGTAAAGTTCGCTTTACCTTTACATTAATAGTCTAAATTGTACATTAAATTACATAATATGAGAAATTATACTCTAGGTACAAAGATACGATTCGTCAATACAAATTCTCAATCTGTAGAAATAGTAACATCTAGTGTTGGCGTATCCGAATGAAGGTACAATAAAATGAAGGTAAAATAGTTATATATTTGGAAATACTATCGAATCGAATATAACCTATTCAATTTAAATGCAGAGAAATATATTCAAATAAGTCATACGCCTACAATTTGCTACACATTATGCTGTCTCGCCACCTAGAGAAGTCATGGAAAGGCTACATGAAAATTAAGATATCAATAATATAATTGAAAATTTGCTTACCATTTAGGGCTTAAAAGATAAACCAAAACAAAATTAATTAAAACTGTCCACAAGTCATTATAAAATCACAACACCCAATTTTTATATTATTTTATAAACACAACACATACGTCACTCTCGGTTAGCCGCCATTTTATAAATTGTATTCTATTACAATCGTCTGTAGTCTATGCAACATAGCAATAGACCGCAGAAAAGAGGAATAAATGAGAAAAATCTTTAAGGTATATTTTAAACATTATAATTAATACTATAATGTTTGCAAGAAAACATAGAAGCAATGCCATAGAATAAGATATAAAACTGTTAAACAAATTTAATTTTCTATTTTTCGGTTTTCAATTATAGGTTTGTTTATTTATCTGAAAATAGTTAACATAGACTAATTATAATATAAAATAACCAAAAGTTACAACAATTATGAAGAATAAATTTATCACTTTATATAGTCGATTCAAACAAATAATAAAACAGTGACATCTATGTTGTCGTAGTAGAACATTATCAAGTAAATTAACCATACAGTTAATATGGATAGAGTAAGAAGTATCTCTGTCGTAGAAGTAGTATATACTCCTTCCACGACCTTTGTCTATCTAATCTCGCTTGTGCATGCTCAGAGAAATATTCGTGGCGCGTAGAAATACACACTGTAGGCTACATTTGCTTCTCTATTGACTTTGACGAACACGTTTGAAACGGACTTCCCTCCTAGCAATGTAAACAACCATAGAAATAATAAAGATATACGAGGGATGCCATAAGCAATTATATGACAGCGAGTGGCCGCCTTGGTTAAAAGAGAAGGAAGATGTGTAATACTATACTCTCTTTTCATATCTAATCTTCGAAGTTGCATGCACATTATACAGAAAGAGAACAGCAACACACTTTCACGTCAGTTCCCGAAGAGGGTAGACATGAATAAAAAATTTAACACCAATATTGCTCTCTTTCAACATAGACTGTCACATTTCAGGCTAGCTTCATCATACATGGGTTTCTTAAATTATTATTCCTAGATAATCTTATTTAAGATTTTATATTTACCTAATTTATAAACATAATAAAACGACTTTTTACTCTGTTATATCGGTAATAAGCAGCTATCGACGGTATAACCCAAACGTCTATATAAGCAGCTCTTACCTTTAGGAAAACAGATAGTTGGATAGGATTTAGCTGAGTACAGTACAGTAAGCTCTTAATTGTTGGAGAATATGAAAAGTTGTTTCGCCGTGTACGGTGAAAACGAAGAAAACAGTATTCACACAATAAGGAATCAGACATCAGCTGCTATGGCTTCTCAATATTTAGATATTAAGACGAATAGTGTCCAAATTAGTAATATACTATTTTAATAAATTATATATACTATTGTAATAAAATATATAGTAGATACTAAATTAGGTACCCACCTAATTTAGTGTCTACTGTCACCAACAAATAAATCTATTAAAATGATTTAATGTCAAAGTCAACATTGACAATAATTGACAGATAATTAAAAACTATAACCTAAAAAAGTTCAAAAACAAAAATTGTATTTTGTGTATTATCCAATAAAAACTGATCATATTTAGTATTATCAGAATAAAAGAGGATTCTTGCGGGTGCAATTAATTATTTTTTCAACTTTATTCAAGTTTATGTAATAATACTTTAAATGTCCACGAAAGAAGGAAACGTATTTGATCGATTTAAGATTCAAGAGTCATGGCAAAAATTGAGCAAAAATAAAGCATTTAGATATGGATTACCCTTCGCTTGCTTTATAATAGGGGGCTCTTTTGGGCTCAAGGAATGGACATCTATAAGGTGGATATGAATGGAGATACCTATTATAAATTTATACAGGTTTAGACTATCTTAATTGTAACCGAAACAATTGTGTATAGTACATTTACGTTGTCCAAAAAATGATACTTTTTATATCCAATGGCGTATGTAACAACTTTATGCTAGTCAAAAGAGATGAGAGAGTGAACGGTCATCTAGATGTTTATTGAAAGAGGGTTACATCCACTAGAGGACTGATAAAAACTGACAATGATTATGATGATGGACACCACACACATGCTGTGATTGTGCCATCAGACACATAAATAAAATGTAATGCATAGTTGTTATTGTCTTGTGATATAATATATATTACTCCACTGTTGCTACTTATGTGTCCAAAATATTTATTACACTGTTAACCCAGGTGTCATCGGTCCCTCCAGAGCTTCATCAAAAACATTGTATACAGATATAAATATCAATTCATTTGGAAATTTAAGAGCAAATTCTAAATGATTTACAGTAATATGAGTATGTACACTATATCTACTACATCTCAATGACATTTTATATAAAATCTAAGAATGATTAGTTGTTTGCTATAAATAAAATCGAAACTGATCAATTTTACAGTTAGAGAATTGTTCAATGCTGGTGACGATCTAATCTTCTGCTCTTAGGTGGTGCTCTTAACTAGTGACATTTTTAAATAACATCTCAAAAATGGTAGCAATGTACACTGCATCAAATAAAAAATTGATAATAGAAACAGGTTTAGAACATCTACCATAGACTGACATTTATTCCACATTTAGTCCACTGCCGAACATAACCCTCTTCCATAGATTGACATAGGTCATGGTTGCAATTCACTCCATGTTTAATAGGCATAATAAATATGTATATATATTTGTGTATTTGTAGGTATCAATTTGCAAATGTTAAAGGTGTAAGTAAAGAAGAAGCAGAAAAAATGGGACTACACAAAGAGAAAGAGGTTACATTAGAAAGTACTTATGAGGAAATCCAAAAGTTAGATATTGATAATTGGGAAAATAAAAGGGGGCCCAGACCTTGGGAGAATAGTGTACCACAAGGAAATAATGAGCAGAAAAAACCCTGAAATGTAAATTAAGTGCTTCAATCCTTATCTGCTATTTATTGTTAAATAATAGAAACGTTAGAGCAGTTGTGTACATATTATATAGTTACATATAAATTTGCCTGTTAATCTACCTTCATATTTACCTTTTATTTATCTCATAATTTAAGAAATATTCTAACATCCTGCTTTTTTTCACTACTGCTTTGGAGGATGTCTTTAAAACTTTAAACTGGGCAGAATGCGGCACAAATAAAAACGGCGAGTACCTGTCACATCTTCGTTTCGCCAGCGAAATCGTTGTGTTGGCCGAATCGTTGGAGAGCTTGCAGGAAATGTTGCACAGCGTAAATTAATCCTCCCGACGTATTGGCCTTAGGATGAACTTGGACAAGACAAAGGTCATGTTCAATGTACACGTTCTTCCCGGGCCGGTCAACTTCGATTCTCGAATTCATAGACGAATACGTCTACCTCAGGCAACTATCGCAATTAGGTAGATATAGCTTCGACAAAGGAAGCCGATAGAAAGATTCAGTTGGGTTGGGCAGCATTCCGGAAGCTTCGTCACTTCTCACGTTGCCTATATCGCAGAGCTTGAAGGCGAAAGTCAATGCCAATGCGTTCTCCCCGTGATGACCTACGGGGCCGAAACATGGCTTCTTAATTTAGGACTAGTCCGCAAGTTTACGGTAGCTCAACGGCTCAAATTGAACGTGCTATCTTGGGTATTTCTCTGTCCGACAACGTTCGTACCGAAGTCATAAGGCAGAGAAATAAAGTATCCGATATAACGCGACGAATAAGCTCGCTGAAGTGGCAATGGGCTGGTCATACACTCAGAATAGCCAGAGGGCCAGTAAGGTTTTGGAGTGGAGGCCGCGTTTAGGAAAGGGAAGCGTTGGTCAACCTTTCACCAGGTGGGAAGACAATCTCCGTGCAGTAGCCGGTCCGGGATGGATGCGAGTTGCCTTAGAAAGGCCACCAGTTTCTTAACGTTAGCGCTCGCCTTTGGTACTTTGTCTGGGTTTCCGATATGGAATGCCCGTGGAACTGTATCACACGTGCTGCTGTTTCTTTTTCTTGTGTTTCTCTGGAGATGACCAGCAGTGGATTCTTTTTTTGAGTACAAGAACAACCAGTAGGTTGTATGTGTATAACAACATTTTAAGGAGGACATTTGTAGGATCGCTAAGTTGTCTGTATGTCAAGACCTTTATCTCGGGGAAAGACCAAGATGAAATTCATGTGTAATACCAAATACTGGGTTGCAACTCCTCAGTGAACAGACAAACGAGCAGCTCGGAGTCTGATGACTACCGATGTCCGTTTGCTATGCTGATGTGCTGTCCTACTTTCCTCCTACCCTCCAATGGGCCACTTACTAACTGTAACGCCTATAAACAATAGCTCCACGAGTCTTGATCGCATCATTACTTCCAGTAGGCTAGACGAGCCATACAATACTATACTTTAGTCGGTATAACTTGAGAAAGGGGTGCCTGCTCATTTCTGCCAACCAGATGTATCTGGTTGGCAGAAATGAGTACAGTAGTAGAGTATGAATACAGTTGTAACTGTAACGCAGCAATAGTGCAACCTCTTAGTTAACATAGGGATCAATAGAGCAGTCGATTACCTGATGACATGAATCTTCAATTCACACATACGCATACATATGAGTTTTTGCGAAAGTGTAGCCAGCCTACCAATAACGAACGTTTCTCTCTTTTCTTGAAGATTCCCAAGTAGTCAGTATCCGTTCCAAACAAACGCGAAAAAAGTTCTCTTACAGTCAGAACTGAGAAGTCCAATGACTTCTGACTGACCAATGTCATGGAAAACGTCTAGTAGACAGGTACTTATTACAATAAACCAAAACAAATTTAAGACTTAATTAAATAAATAAAATTTATATACTATTTCCACAATTTGTAATTAAATTTACATTCGGTTTCGACTTATCATCATCATGTATGTTATAATTATAATATAACATACTATATAATATATTGCGGAAATAGTATATAAAGTTTGCTTGTTTAGTCAAGTCTTAACATGAATTTCCATAAGAAATACATTCAATCAACTATAACAAAATAATTTTGTTTATCGGGTTTTACTATTGAAGCATATTAAAATCCAATAAAGTCAAGTTCAGTTATGCGGTATTACCTTGATTCATCAACATACATTTTTCTTTTTTTCTTTCAAGGAAGAAATAAATAAAACGAGTGTCAATAAGGCACAATTTTGTACCTGCATGTACAAAATTGCGCCATATTGCACTAATACTCCTAAGTACTAGATAACAAGCATATAATTGAGTAAATAGGTACCTAACGAAATGTTACAATAGTAGTTAGATAAGTAATGTATCAGTATTGAATATGTAAACTAGGTACTTTACCTCCTAAATACTGATACAATATTTGGCTTATCATATCAAATCTAAAATGCGAACACCTACGTACAATCTCCCAGATAGATTGAAAATTTCTTTGTAGGTTCTGCGCAGTAATTCATATGACTTGCGTATTAGTTTTACCTACATAGGAATCCATAAATATTTATATCCTATTAAAAGAAGACAATGTCAAGTAACCTTCATACGGCATATTATGTACCTGTATAGGTAGGAAGTTATCTACGCGCGAAAACATACAAGTTAACACAAGTATGTAGGCTGGCAGGCCTACCTATGCCTGTTACATGTTAGGGTTGTTTTGAGGTATATATATATATACCTCCCCTGTCCCTCCTATAAATATATATATATATCCCTGACAATTTCCTTGGCCTGAAATGTTTTTTTACAATACCGTTGAATTTTCTGCTTATTTATTTAACATTATAATAACTTAAGATAATCAGGTAGTATTTATATTAATTGTAATGGCAAATTGTAAATGGCATCACGGCAGTGTTTACTGGGATAGGAGAGAACCGTGTAGCACATTTCACGATCCTTGCACGTTTGCTTTGCTACCTCCAAAAATATTCTTTATCTTAAAAGCTTTGGTTTACAGATAGGTGCATTGGTTCATAACGGTTGTTAGCTATCTACCAATCCAGCAGTGAACCGATGAAGGGCTATAAAGTATTTGTTGTGCAATATACGGACATTGCGTTTGCTACTCCCGCCCCGTTAAGATTACTCTGTGACGAATAAGTATATTGATGCGTAGTCTGTAGGCAACCCATGTGTAAGTTTTGACTGCGTATAATCTGATTTTAATTTACCCACTACCATATGCCATAGACATCCGGCAACAGGAGGATAAGATTTGAGAGAAGAGAGAGACACATATTCACGGGATGACATGTTGATAATCTGAGCCCGTAACATTCTGCCAGTTTGTCTGCCACGTCAACGTCAATACTATCGTATCCTATACAAGTTACCTTAATCGAAAACTTAAATGTAAACAATAATTTTGCTGCATCTGACAATTGCTCAGTCATAATGCTATGGACATTTAATGAAGTGCTGTTCCGATTTGCCAAATTAGTTGTAAAGACCATTTACCGAGGACTGTTATAAGCTGTAGGTACTCTATGACACATAGGAGCGGAGAATATATGTGAAAACGCAGGGCGCCGCTAGTTATACATATATGTCGGCTTTGATTACAACATCATATAATCGAAACATATGGATATTTTGGTGCCTAAATACCAACTATAATGACTGTATATAAACGTCCTCGTTTCCTTAGTTAAATGATGGACTCTGCTCTCGTCACAAGCACAAGGTTTATTCAAATATTCTAAAATCTTTCCTACAGCCCTGGTGTATATATACGTCACATTTTCTAAAAATAATATGTGACTAATCAGGACGTATCGGAAGTACCTATATCGCCAGGAAGCCATTAACCTCAAGTCTCGGCATGAAATATGTAAACTTGCTTTTCGTTTCTCACTAAATATTTTTTAAAGAATCATTGTGATTCGATGTTCGAGGACGCGTAAGTAGAGTATCACGCAGCGAAATAAAAATAGAAATATATCAATGTTATGATTCTTTATTCAAAATATGTTTTCCTTTAGTATGTAGAATGTACGACGCATTTAATTTTCTAATCTAGCTGTGACCCTGTTTCAGCCGAGTGAAATGTATCCTGAAGGAAGCATTCATTCATCGGGATAATAAATAGTTTTGCTAATCGAAATTGTTATCTACATCCGTGCCAAATTTCATCAAATTTTTTGGACAGTATTTATGTGAAAGAATAACAACTATGATAGGACTTAGCTCGCTACGTGATTCGTAATTTCGTTGGTTCCGTGTCGGATATAGGATATCTTATTAGAGGTATTGCCATTGGTTCATTGCCGCGGAATTAGGATAGCCACTAGGCGCATGTACACATGATATCGGAATAAAGTGATCGCTATGCTGTAGAGTCTCGTGAGCTTTGCGAGAGTCCTGTGGCCCACTGGGAGGACGGGGTGTAGTAGAGCAACGCATTAGCATTGTGGTTGTGTCTCACCCCTGGCTGTGCAATTGTTTATGGGCATACTAGTTACTTGTAACGTGTAATGTCCGCTGTCCCACTGTTCATTTGTTCCCAGAATAATTGCAAAATAAAAAAAAAATACTGCAATACTTAAAGTTAATTATTGACTTTATATAAGCTAGGTTAATCTTTTTTAATAGGATAGATATGGAAACGAGCAATCGGGGCCCATTGGCGACTACCGACTACTATTTACTGTAAATGCGTATGACATTTGTATTGCCCCTTTAGTGGGCCTGCTGTTGGCTGTTCACAAACTGCACGAAACGCGAAAGCATCCCTATCACTATTATGGCGGTATTATGTGAGCAAGGGATACCTTCTCGATCGTACCAGCCCAATTCAGCTGCAATGCAGCATGCTATTATATCTTACTGAAATATACATGTAAATATCAGGTACACACGCATAGAGTCACACACAAACACAAGCACAGATACACATACACACGCATATATACATTCACACATTTCCATTAATTTTTCACATACTTACTTAGTTATAATCGAGTGAAAAACAATTGTTTTGCTATGGGGGAGCGGCAGTTCCTCGCACAAGTGTTATATACTTAGAAGGAACTTCTATAAAACGTTTGTATATTTGCTTATTTGTTCATGTATAAGCGATTCTTATTATTATATTTATAAACTATATACTATATTCCTATTCGAGTAAGAGGTACGTTTTGAATTTTATGTACATACTATGTTTAAAGGTGAAATTTTTAGTTCCTACCTACCTTAGATCAATTAGATGATGTAATCTACCTAACAATAACATTTGCTACAATAAATACATGTTGCATCATATAAATTGATAACAAGAGGATTCGTGATTCATATTCATCATTATGGTAGCTATCTGTTACCAACATGCAGTAATACTATTAAACACCAACTTGGGTACCCATCTAATAAGTTTGGGGGCCGGATTCTTGAAAGGAACGAAATTTCATTCGAGGGATTTGCATCCCTCTGTGTGCCCCCACATTAAGGCCTGGGTATAGGTAATACCTAGTACCTACCCCCAGTAGTCAGTCATAAGGCTTCTGAGACTGGTAAGTACCTATATCGACTAGCTGGTTACTACTATAAAGTAGTAATAACTATTTATCCACTTACCTTCTATCTTTGATTATTACAAATGATTAATATATCTACATATTAATTTGGTATTGGTATGCCTAAGTAGATATCAAGAGTAAAGACCTTATTACCTATGTAAATCTGAAAAAAATCTTTATGTAGATTTGACCTTGGTACAACAAAAATTATTTTTACAACCTAAAATTCGACTAGGCATGATTTAGCAAGGGGACAGGTTAAGTAAGCGTCGCGGTGCCTTGATGATTTGCAGTTCCGGGGCACCTGATCAATAACAGCACTGATGACACTCGCAGTGGTGTTTGTGGGTTTTCGGCACTATACTGACCACTGGGCCCGACTGCACCCCACCCAGCGCCGGTGAAAGGCGAAGAAAAACATAAATGCGTTTCCAAGCGTCTACAAAAAAAAAGAAAAAAGGTATGGACACAAAAACTAGGTGGAATGTTGATAATATGTGAATCTAATAAGTCATTGATATTTACACAAAGATAGATATAGGTACGCTTTGTGAATAATCAAATTTTAGGGAGTTATAGTATCTGCTTAAGGAAATGTAAATACCTACCTAACCCGAAATTGTTGTACCATAGCGAAGAAAATAGGATTTTATGCAGTAAGTGTATTCTTGGCTGTTTTATTGTATGCTTTAAGTAGTAATGTATGTGTTAACAAAGGCGTTCTACTTAGTAAAAAATGCAGATAATGTTATCTTGTTGTTTTGAAGAGAATCCAAGTATAATCATAACAAACATGATTTGTTTTTATGAGCTCAATATCTCTATAATCTATAGTTATTGAGCTCATAAAAAGTCTCTAAAAATAATAAACTCAATAAATAAATTTTACGATTTTTAAGTGTTCTCGAGACGAGAAAAAAGAAGTCATCATTGGGAATGGGAATTCAAGTTTACACAAATAAAAGAATTCTAAATATAATAATTTATATTGTTGTTTTGAGAAATTGAACTCTACATACAGAATAAATAAGACTACGTCACAAGACAAAGAAATTACTGCAACGTTCTAGAATACTTGTACTGCTATTTCAGTATGAAGCGTAGCATATGACAGAGAGAAAAAATCAGCGAGACGACACGAGTGCGTTGATTCTAGACATCGGCGTTCATCGGCCATCAACGTATCGATCGTCATGACCTCTATATAAAGGCGCGAACGCTAGTTTCCCTGTATTTTGTGAAAGAAATTTACAAGATTTTGACGTGCGATTTGAGTGCTACTGTCAACAATATTCATTGTTCATTTTTGTCAGTATAGTGCAATATTACAATAGAAGATATCAGAATTTTAATTGATAAATTTTAGTGACTAACAGGTATTTATATTTCGATTATACGTTTCAAATAAAAGGAATTAAAGGCGTATACCATTATTGTGCGTAGTTCTTTTGTTCAGATTTTTAAAAATATATTTAACTTCACATTGTTTCCTATTTCAACATTTATGTGCATCTATATTCGGAATATTAATTTAAATTCTACATTATTTGAAATTTGAAAGAAACTAGGTCAAACAATTTCGACGCCATTTTGTTTGACGTGTCCCTGATTTTGTCATGACAAAGGAAAATGGCAAACTGAAAATTGTAGCTGTATCTTAAACTTAAGTAAAATCATTTGATACTTTATTATCTCTGTTTTATTTATGATAATAATGCCTGCAAAATGCTAGTTGTATTGTGTCTACGTCTAAGGTAGGTAACACAAAATACAAATATTTTGAAAAGATGATTGGCGACATTACTGACTTTCGTTTGTATGGAAAAACTTCGAATTTCGATACAAGTTCAAGCAATAATGGAAAATAGTATAATTAATTAAATGATAATTATTTGTTTTATTGTATGTGTTTAGGTTCTGTTAGTAATAAATATAGGTCATTATAATGGTGAAAGCACTTAACTTTATTTTATAGAATAGGGGAAAAAACGAGACATCGGAGCCTTTTGTGCGACTGCCGACATACATAAACATCAACATAATTACTTTGCCGATACGTAGCTGGGTTGGGGTATAGCAATAGGTGCACTATGGGACTGGGGACTTAATAAATTTTTGCGCAAAATTTTGTCATAACAACCCCTCATTTTTTTTACTCATTTTACAGATTATATATATATATATATATATATATATATACTGT
>JAFELO010000058.1:265669-294635 GCA_017140195.1 Eumaeus atala | reverse complement strand
TATATAATATATTATATATATATACCATAATACTGTTTGCTCATGGTTTTTCTTCTAGGAGGTAACCGCTACGAAGATATTGAGCTCTAAGTCTTCATACAAATACTTAAAATGTCTTTTTGTTATATTGATCGAGCTGATGTATAATTTTCGAAAAAATCCAAGTCTCCCAACTTCAAGCGCGACCAATTCCGAAACAGTAGACGCCCTAAAAATCTTAACATGAACAGTTTGCCCGCCATGAGCCTTACAGGTTGGCTTAAGAAAAGGAGTGTGTTGTGTGAAGAAATTTTTGATGAAAAAGAATTTTAGAGCTCAATATCTTCGTAGCAGTACCCCCTAAAAAGTAATGAGTAATTAATATTCGGGTATATATCTGTAAGATCAATTTTTTTTGCAAAAATGTTCTAAGTACCTGTCCCATAGGATTGCTACTCTGCAACCGGTTGCCCTCCTTGCACACCAAACACCCCCCCCCCCCCAATGGGCCACTTCTCAAAGTAGTAAATAATTATGCACCTGTAAAAATTTTTGGGATATTTAAATAAAAAAAAAGCAAGGTCAAATTTAAAATACTGGAAAATGAGGCTAGCAGGGAAACCTCTTTTTCTTACCATCCTTACATCCTCTGAAATGTTTAGAAGTGTATTGAGTGCAATAAGAAATATTCTAACCACCGAGTTTGGACGGACAGGGCAGCCTTTGTTTGAACCTAACCAAGCATAGTTTGGGTCTACCAACCCAATATGCTCGTTCACTGCAATTCCTTGTTCTATTATTATTATATAACACAAACTTTCTTTAAATCAAATAATGACTATATTTCGTATACATTTTGTGTATTGCAGATATGGTCACCAATTGATTGCATAAAGTTGTTGCCATTTCGCATTTTCTTGTTTTAATGAAAATGAATATTCAAATGAAATAAATATTTACATATATCTTGTTTCAGGTCGACATGCAGATATTTGTTAAGACACTAACTGGAAAAACCATTACATTAGAGGTGGAACCCTCTGACACAATCGAAAATGTCAAAGCAAAAATCCAAGACAAGGAAGGCATTCCTCCAGACCAACAGCGACTCATCTTCGCCGGCAAGCAGCTGGAAGATGGGCGTACCCTTTCTGACTACAACATTCAAAAAGAATCTACTCTGCATTTGGTATTGCGTTTGAGAGGTGGTATGCAAATTTTCGTGAAAACTTTGACTGGCAAAACTATCACACTTGAGGTAGAAGCTTCTGACACAATCGAAAATGTCAAAGCAAAAATCCAAGACAAGGAAGGCATTCCCCCAGACCAACAGCGACTTATCTTCGCCGGCAAGCAGCTGGAAGATGGGCGCACACTTTCGGACTACAACATTCAAAAGGAATCTACCTTGCACTTGGTATTGCGTTTGAGAGGCGGTATGCAGATTTTCGTAAAAACTTTGACTGGCAAAACCATCACACTTGAGGTAGAGGCCTCTGACACAATCGAAAATGTTAAAGCAAAAATCCAAGACAAGGAAGGCATTCCCCCAGACCAGCAGCGACTTATCTTCGCCGGCAAGCAGCTGGAAGATGGGCGTACACTTTCGGATTACAACATCCAGAAAGAGTCTACCCTTCATTTGGTATTGCGTTTGAGAGGTGGTATGCAAATTTTCGTAAAAACCTTGACTGGCAAAACCATCACACTTGAGGTAGAGGCCTCTGACACGATCGAAAATGTCAAAGCAAAAATCCAAGACAAGGAAGGCATTCCCCCAGATCAACAGCGACTTATTTTCGCCGGCAAGCAGCTGGAAGATGGGCGTACACTTTCAGATTACAACATTCAAAAAGAATCTACTTTGCATTTGGTATTGCGTTTGAGAGGTGGTATGCAGATTTTTGTAAAAACTTTGACTGGCAAAACCATCACACTTGAGGTAGAACCCTCTGACACTATCGAGAATGTCAAAGCAAAAATCCAAGATAAGGAAGGCATTCCCCCAGACCAGCAGCGACTAATCTTCGCCGGCAAGCAGCTGGAAGATGGGCGTACACTTTCAGATTACAATATCCAGAAAGAGTCTACCCTTCATTTGGTATTGCGTTTGAGAGGTGGTATGCAAATTTTCGTAAAAACCTTGACTGGCAAAACTATCACACTTGAGGTAGAGGCCTCTGACACGATCGAAAATGTCAAAGCAAAAATCCAAGACAAGGAAGGCATTCCCCCAGATCAACAGCGACTCATCTTCGCTGGCAAACAGCTGGAAGATGGACGTACACTTTCGGATTACAACATCCAAAAAGAATCTACCTTGCACTTGGTATTGCGTTTGAGGGGTGGTATGCAAATTTTCGTAAAGACCTTGACCGGCAAAACCATCACACTTGAGGTAGAGGCCTCTGACACGATCGAAAATGTCAAAGCAAAAATCCAAGACAAGGAAGGCATTCCCCCAGATCAACAGCGACTCATCTTCGCCGGCAAGCAGCTGGAAGATGGGCGCACACTTTCGGACTACAATATCCAAAAAGAGTCTACCCTTCATTTGGTATTGCGTTTGAGAGGCGGTATGCAGATTTTCGTAAAAACCTTGACGGGCAAAACCATCACACTTGAGGTAGAGGCCTCTGACACAATCGAAAATGTTAAAGCAAAAATCCAAGACAAGGAAGGCATTCCCCCAGACCAGCAGCGACTTATCTTCGCCGGCAAGCAGTTGGAAGATGGGCGCACACTTTCAGACTACAACATTCAAAAGGAGTCTACACTACATTTAGTTCTTCGTCTTCGAGGTGGAATTTATTAAATAGAAGGGATATTGCTATGATGAAATAAAATATGTGCACTAGAAATTTTAATTTTCTTCCTAGTATTATATAATTATATAGTAAAAATATTTCATTTCTCATCATCCATTGTACTCAGTCTTTTATCATTAGCTCTGAGAACAAAGTATAACATCTCATTATTGACGTCTAGGTGTTACCTTCCCTTGGCTGACTGCTAACCTACATTCATAAAAGTAAAAATGATAAAATTTTGATTGTAGATTGCTTACTGGTGCAATTGGCGACTGTACAATGACCCAACGGGTACAACACTTGTTGTACCGTTGGGTCATTGGATACTAAGGTATATTAAAGGAAACTGATTAAATTTATATAGATATTATGAGCATCCTGAGTCTAGGACGGGTACCAACGCCCCTATACCAGAGTCGTACAGATGCGATGTCTCCACCCCTGCGATAGGCCACCGGCTACTCACGAAACAGCTGTCCTGTGGCCAGAAGCGATGCTGCTGAACCTGAGGTACGCTACCTGTCGTCTAGACCTACGTAAAGGTGTGATCAAAATAACCGTGACACGAGATTTTTATATAATATACCTAACATATTAAAGATCGGTCGTGTTTGCGTTCATTGAAAGAGGCCTATGTGCAGTTGTGGACATGTAAGGTATGATGATGATACCTAACATTTATACCATCACCATCGAGTATTTTGGTGTTATCTTTATTTTGACGTAACAACGTCTTGTAAATCAATAACGCTAGCAATAAATGAAGAACTAATGCACATAAAAGTAATAAATCATAATGACCTTACAAATCATAGAAATCTTACAAATGGATGAAGCCTGCGAGTGAGTGTGACAAGTTGTACATTTCACTCCATTGGGCGAAGCGCTAATATATAAATCTATAGAGAACTGTTATCACGTAAAATTATTAATAATGTAGCCGAATTCTGGCCATGGCAGCCAACTCTAACGAGCATGGTAACTGCGCAGGACAATTGTAGTGCGCAAGTGTTCACGCAGACACGAGTTAGGTCAATGTCCGTTAGTGCTGTGATCCGACACGACCGCAGAGAAATCCGGCGCAGGACCGAAGGTTTTACGTGCTCTCCCAGGTACGGGGGTACTACTACATGCAACTTCAGAGTTCAGACAACAGTTCCAACAATCCGACGACCTCGAACCTCGGTTTCACAACTGTGGAATCTTCCGTAAACCGACTTACAATCAAATTAATTATAATAATTATATTTTCTTTTAAAAAACTACACTTGCGGATACTATCGCGGTTTATTTAATTATTTATGTAGCCCGACGTTTCAGAAGCTTTACAGCAACCATGGGTGGACTGAGATGACAGATGCACTGACGTACCAAGTTTGCTGTAAAGCTTCTGAAAGTAAATCGTTATAATTAATTATAAAGAAAGGAAAAAGAAAAACTAACAATCAAGAGATGTAATGGATTTAATCTAGAAAGCTCATTATTTATTACATATAATAATGAAGGATTATTAATTTTCTTCCAAACATTTCATCTCTAAATTTGTGGTGAAGTGATTACACTGATTTGGTTGGGCAACCGACGTAAGTAGTCGGGATTGACCGGACTGGTCTTTTCTCATTTAGTTATGCGGCGTAGGCACAGACCATTCAATACTGATGAAAGCTAGGTAGCGGGAGTGGTCCCCACCATGGTTCAAACCTTATCGTGGCGGTGGGGCCTAGTAGCCTGGGTTGAACCCACTGAGGGGGATCTTTGCACTCCTCTTATAAGAGGGGACTTAAATATCTGGTACCCCTCTTATAAGAAGAGGGGACCTAAGGCTGATTTTAGTATCACGCCGACGGCACGCGCACCGTCAGCGCCGATGGCCGATATATATGAACTTTTAGGAAGCGTTTTTTTTTTTTGGTGACGTAGGGGAATGCATTTACGCATGATACTCGGGGGATCCGGGTAGGCCCCCAGACCTATGTTATAGTCAGCAATTGGGTAGCAATACCAACTAAACCCCTACGGGAACCTTCAGCCGCTATAAATGGAGGGTCCCGAATCTGCAGGCAACAGGACCCCTCCAGCGACAGGCTGGCCTTCACCTCCAAGAGGCCAGACTTCACCTCTTCGGGGACTGTCCGGCTACGCTATGAGAGTCCCCACGACGCCGTGTCTTGATGAAGTGGACGGGGTGCCCATCCCGGCCCGACACGGAACACAAGGGCACTGCTGAAGGCGCTGCAGATAACAAATATTTCGTACCCCCATTCGTCGCCAGCGGGGGCAGGCCGCGTCGGCAGCCTCCTCTCTCACCCGCTCGTTGGCTTCCTTTTGGGACATGACGGTCCAGCAGAAGGAAGCCATCGGCTGGTAGGACTCGTCGCTGCCGAGCATCGCTACGTTGATGCTCGACTTTGACAAGTCGCCTCCGGCAACTGGTGTCAGATCGTGAAGCAGCGCCGCCCATTTCGGGCACACCTCGAGGGTGTGCTGGGCCGAGTCTACCGCCGCGTCACAATCGTGACAACGACTCGTCGGCTCCCTGTGGGCGTCGACGGTGTGCTCGGAACCTGAACTGTGACTCAGAGAGTCCGGGTCCCGTGCCCTCCTCCAGATCCTGAATGAGACGGGAGGCCACAATACGTTCTAAAGCCTTCCCAGTCCCGTTCAGCAGCACCACCGGTTAAACTGAAAAGCCGAGTCCATGGGCCGCCCTGCCTTTGGAAGCAGGCAGAGCCGACCCTCCTTCCATGCGCCCGGCAATTGACCTGACAGCAGCGGTCGAAACCTTCCCGGAGGCTATCCCCGAGATGTACGAAAGAGATCGCCAGCACTGTCCCGTGCACCCCCCTTTTGGACCCGGTGCCCTCTCTTACTCTGGAGGCGAGTCAGAATTGGCTCCATTTCAGCCTCCGTGACGGGTGGCGGAACACCCTCCTCCTCCGACGTCTGCCGAGCCATCTTGGGGTCATGAAGCCCACGGGTGTGTTAGGGAAGAATTCCCTGACGCTCCTCTCCAGTTGAGCAGGAACAGTCCGGCAGCTACCACTCTCCACCTCCCTCTCTTTCGGGTCCGTCTTCTTGGCCGCGATCGCTGCCCTGGTCTCCTTCGCCAGCGGCCTATTGTCCCCGGCAAGAGGCGGGTGGCAGGGTAGGTCAGGAGTGGGCTGCATCTCCAGTCCCGAGATTAGTGCATCCACTATGTTCCCCACCATCTGGGGAACCTCTTTCATAAAGTCGGCCGTTGTGGGGGCTGCTACGCTCCCTTCGGCCGACTACTACCGCGCCTCTTCTTCTTCTAGTACGCCAAAGATGAGATGTCCTCCAAGACTTCAATAACCTCCACATCCCCCCTAGAGCGACCCCCGCCCCTTCCCCTTGACGAACCCGTGCCCTCTCCCCAACATGTTCACGCCACAGAGGAGGTAAACAAGAACAAAAACACGAAAAATACGTCAAAAACACCGAACACAATTCCCGCAGACGTTACACCAAATTATAATTTAATGTAAACAAACTACGGAAATCCACCCGCACACGTCCGACACAGACACACACACCACCACGAAACGCGGAACAACACCGAAACAACAATGAAAAACATAAACGACGCCACAAGCAAGTCCTATACACCCCTGCCCCGGGACCGAACTGTCAGACCAGACCAAGTCTATATCAACGACTTACTGATTTCTCCGATACAAAATTGAACCACGAAAATATCCGTGACCCGACGTCGTACAGGAAAAATTCAAATACCAAAAGATGCGCCTCCTGAAGGTGTATCGATTGCCACCACAAACTCTAAATTCCGAATACGCAGTATGCACCTTGTACCAAGACAACAGACAGCATATGCATTGACCTATACGGACCTAGAGTAGACAAGAGAGGTTAGTTTTAGTTTACAAATTATGCGATGGGGTAAACTTTGCGTTTATTGTAGTTTGTATCTCCTCGACTTCGTCCGCGTGGAATACAAATAATACCACGTGCAAAATTTTTATTTCTATAGCCTGTCTGTAATTTTTACTAAAATACAAAGAAAAACAAACATCTATCCACACTTACAAGGTTTTGCGTATATAACATTCGTAGGTTATTTTGGCGGTATAGCCTGCGGTTTTTGCTTGTAGTTATAGAAAGGAAGAAAAAACGCTTATGGCGTATTGTTTACCGTCAGATGGGAGATCAATGCGTTGCTATATAATTTGTGGACAGATCCAAGATTCAGAATTGAGAACTCCAAATTCATTTGGTATTATCTGAATTGTTTTGGTAAAGAATAAGTCGATAAGAATATCACAATCTATGTGTGTGTAACAGTCATGTGAAGCAAATGCAGAGTAAAATGTTGGATATCAGATATTTACATAAAACTAAGTGGTTAAATTCTTGCTATTTACAGAAAGTTCATACGAAAAACGTAACCGCAGACCTAAATCAAAATATTTGAAATACATTACACCAATGGCCGAAATATAGCTTTAAAGACGCTTCAACGTGAGTTCAAATAAATAAGGGACTTTGTGTTAACATTATCAAACTGTAAACATGTTTTCTTATAATATGTTCAGTTGCATTTTTGTTGTATCAATGTCATTCCCCATCACTAGAGGTAAGTTTAAATAGTAGTTCAATTTACAAGAATATTGTAATGAATATTAGTATTTTATTTGAATTTAAAATTTATTTTTGTAGGTTCTCTACATCATAATTTGAAACATTTTGAGACATTACATGTCTCCGAATTTTCTCATCACATTGTAAAGAGAGGGGCAAAATTATCAAATCACCCCTTTAATACTATCAAAGAACTACAATTTCAAACTCTTGGGAAGGACTTTCGTCTTATACTACATCCCCACACATCAATATTGCACTCTAACTTCAAGGCATACTCTGTAGACGCAGATGGAAACAAAACTTTTGTACATGTTGGTAAGTATTAAATTACATTTTTAATATAATAATCGAATATCCCAATTCCCTATCCCATTTGGGAATTGGCTTGATGATGTGTTTGTTGTGTTGTTGTAATGTCTGGAGACTTGTGGTCTACACATTGCCTAGCTAGGAAGGACCGTACAATATTGCGCCTCTGGCTTTTAATAAACACTTTAGGGCAAACAAGTCAATCTGTCACATCACATCAAACAGTGACTGAAGATGACAGCAGTGAGAGCTTACAAGGAGGCACCACGCACCCTTGTGTTCTGCTGCAATATTATTTTTTGACAATAAATTTTTATTAATGAAAATTTATTAATAGAATGATATGAATTATTGATGTAATTATTTTTCCTTCAAAACTTAAATTACTATAATTTAATAATTGTTACTAAAATAGAAAAATAAATAAATATATGTAAATGAGATTTTGATAGATCTCCATTAATTAAAAACCAAATTTCATATGAAAGCACATATAGTTATTTGCACAACTTTAAGAAATTTATATATTAAAGTTTTTTATTGTATACATGCCAATAATACATATTTTATATATGATGACCATGACTTAGGCAGGTTTATTGAGCTTAGGAAATATATTCTTATGATTATTTCTATTGAGATACTTTCTTGTTCTTGTTTTTTCCAATTATGGAATGGATATGCTTATTTAAACTGGTACATTGGAAGTCATGAAGTACTGTGGTGCTGACTTTTATGTTTTAGCTCATAGAAGGTGCTTTCTGCTTGTATCCGCTATGTTTTGTGTATACTCTGTATGAAAATGTCATTTTAAATTGTGAATTTCTTTATAGATAGAGAAAATTTTTACACCGGCCGAGTATTTGGCGAGAGCTCTTCCGATGTGAAGTTGCATATTGACAATGGAGTCATAACTGGAATAATTCATACACCTGAAGAGACATATCATATTGAGGTAATGGTATTTATCTTCCCAGTCGTAGCAACCGGCCAGTTTATGTGAAGGGAGACATGTATGTGGAAGAACCAAGATAAATGTAGTAGGCCACTCTCTAGTGAGAGGTCTCGCAGGATGCTGCCATAAAATGACAACATTGGTGTCGCATATTGTATTGTTCATGAGCAGTTGGTGGCCCATTGGAGGGTATACCCAATATATATAGACAAGGTATCAGCGGTGTCCCATTTAAAGTCACATCATGCCTTGGTTTGTCCACGTATTTTTTTTCTTGACACGGGGCAACGCATTTACGCTCCTTCTCTGGCCCTGGGTTCAACACAAAATACTCACGAATACCACCGCGAGTGCCATCAGTGTTGCCTTTGGTGAGGTGCCCCGGGACAACAAATCATCAGGACACCACGACTATCGGTTAGCCAGTCCCCTAAGGAACCGACGCCTCCTCCACAGATGGGGTCGCCCCGCACTACAGGAAAATCCCACCAACTTCGAGACAGTGCATTGGGGTGAGAGCCCCGTCCTCGCCCCCTGCCCTGTGCGCAAAAGCGCCTCCCCCTGTTTCTGCTTTGTCCCCTCTTATAAGAGAACAAGAGCAACGCAAAGAGCGCCTCTTCCTCCTGCTCTTAGGTCTCTGCTTATATGATGCAAAGAGCATCCCCCTCGGCTTTTTCTTTTGGCTACACCTGGGTTAATCCCAGGCTACTGAGCTTTACCGTCACGAAAAAGGTTGAAGGAGTGGGGCGACAGCAAAGCTGTTACTTTATGTTCGTCGTCATAAATTCTTTCACAGCTGCTCACAGTCATAGCTGCATACAAAACGCAATCAGGTTCGCAAATTTGTACAAGTTTTTCCAGTTGAGACAGTGAAGCTCTGATAATCCAGACCTGGTTTAATCTCAAACCCATTGTAAATTAGCACACCTATATCTGTTGATAGTCATTCAAAACTTAGTAAATCTTCTCCAATATCCAACTGTTTAGGAGGTGCTTGATGACAAACTCTCATACTGACTATGAACACACAAAGGCGATCTAGTTGAACAAAAGCTTTTTATTGTTACAGCCATCGTGGCGCCACATGCCTCAGGAAGACGACAAGACCATGATAACATACAGGTCATCAGATATCCGGTACAGCTGGGCTGAGCCCGCCAGTAACAATAAGATGTGCGGCTATGTTAAGGAAGGGAAAGGTAATATTTATTTTTATACTATTGGGGGATAAACGAGTAATGGGAGCTTTTTTACGACTAAAGACGCCCATAAACATCCGCATAATTACGCTGCTGTTGCCTTCATTTTCATCTCCCCCAAATTGGCATGTTAACATACTGAATTTTGACACTAATTCTTTGGGAGAACTATTGGGAGCGTCCAATGGGTCACCGGCTACTCACAAACCACACGAAACGTGACACCTAAGATGTGAGGCGGTAGGGTGTGAGCGAGAGGTACGTCGCCGGTCGTGCCGGCACAATTACGCTGCAATGCAGCTCTTCGTTTTAATCCTATTTTATTTCACCTATACAAAGGCTAAAATAGTTTCATGTTACAATGTAGGTATTTTGTATTGATAGCGCTTCCCGACACACAGACAAAACTACAGTGAAGCAATGCCAGTTTTAGCCATTGTAAGGCCTATAGCAAATTGGGAAGATTATTGACCTTATTATTAGGACCTTACATATGAAATTGGCGTTTTTCGTACTGGCCACTATAATCACGAATTTCTTTTCTTAACAAGGAGTTCCATATTCAAATTTGTACAGCTATTTACTCATGTATGTCATTCATTTGTTTTTTTCTTCTGCTTTTTTCCGTCTACATCACTCACTTTACAACGTGGAGAACTTAAAGTATCGATAGGCATCTAGGCTACCTAGACTGCTCTATAGTGGGGCCCCCTTTAGCGAGGGGCCAAAGATCCCTTGGATGGCGTTTTGTATGCCCCGCCCGCCGTATGAAGAACAAGTTGTGTAAAATATACCTTAAATAAATTAATTTCATATTGTTTCGTTATAAAGGAGAGGGTAAACAATAAACAGTAAGACGAGTACTTTATCCTCCGATACCGCGTGTGGCCCATTGAAAGAATGAAGAAGGCAACGCGTCCGCACAACCATTAACCATGTGGACGCAAATAGGCGTTGGTGATCGCTAAACACTATAACACAGCTATCCTGTCGTGTGTAGACTTTCCGGAGGTCCATTTAAGTGGAAGGCGGAAGGAGGGCCCGCCTCCATAACCTCTATGCGGGCGTTTCTGGGCGTCAGTCCACTTGTATCGAAGCTTATTTCTAACCGCGCACAACATCACTGTGGAACCAACTGGTAGGTTCCAACCGACACGAACTGGTGTTTTCAAGCAAAGAGCCCACTCCTACCTCATCGGCAGGCACTGCGGGTGTCTATGGGATGCGGTAGTTACCTACCCCGGCATACGAGCCCTTGGCTTTATCCTGAAAGTCTTAAAAACAAAAAAAGGGTTTCTGTTTTTGACTTGTATGCTAACACATTTTCTCTCACTCATTAACTTTTATTCTCTGTTATGTTCTATGTTCTCGCTATTGTTACTAGAATTAGAAGACGACGACGACGAGGACCCGAATGCCGACGTGGAGGCCAAACTCCAGCAGACTGAGAAGGACAAGTATTCTGAGAAGGAAAATAGCCACGAAAGTGATTCCAGTGATGCGGAGACTGACGTAACATCCGGCAAGAGAGTGAAGAGACAGAGCGACTACGAGTACACGCCGACGAAAACCAGGTGTCCGCTGTTGCTCGTAGCCGACTATAGGTTCTTCCAAGAAATGGGAGCGAGCAATACAAAAACAACTATCAGTTACTTGGTAAGTGGTTCTCTTGTTAAAAGAATACTCATTCAAAAATTTACACACAAGAAGAGTATGGACAGCATAAGAGTATTTTTCCGCCCGTCTGTATGTCAAGGACGTTTTTTCTCGGGGACCATAGGTAGGTACTTACAAGTTTGAAATTTGAAAGGCAAAAAGCTCACTTACATAAGGTATACTTTATTAACCGCCACAAAATTATGTTGCACGATATTGAAACCCCGTCACTGGGGAATGATTTCTTTTTCAAGACATCTGAGCAGAGTGGTGTGCCGCTGATCCGTGTAAATGGTATTGAGGGTTCTTGGATCTATCTTTAGGATTCTGCCAATTCTTTTGATTTGAGATGTTCGTGTTGAGTGATAAACTCAAGGGGAAAATTGTAAAACAATTAAGATTTTATAATAATTGTAAAACAATTAAACTTTAAACGAAAATTGATTCGAACACAATCGGTTTGTAGTTTAGGAGATATGGGAATTTGCGAGCCGGACTCACTCTTGGTATGTTGTTTCCTGAGCTGCTCGTGTACCCCGCGGGAGCAGCCGGAGCCTTTTTATGATTACCGACTCACGACTACTGACGATTAATTATGCAGGCATGTTGCCCGTCCTCTCTTCCCTCCCATGGGCCACGAGAAACATACAAACCAAACAAATTGCGACAGCGTAACTGTGCGGAGGAGCGGTGCTCAGTTATGCCGGCCCAACTCAGCTGCAATGCAGAATGGTACTCCTTACCACTGTAGATAGATATAAACCTCTTACTAAATATAGGCACTCATGAGTAATTTTTGGCTTTTATTGTCATCTATGTGTTGTAATAATGTTTGTGCGTTCCAAAAAAAGTTATATTTTTGGCTATGGCCCAAATTTTTTGCTGCTATTGCACTTGTCTCTACAGTTCATCGGGCTAACGAAGAATTTCGTGTCTTCTAGTTCAGGAAGACAAAAGGACGACAAATCCAACTCCTCCTCCCGCAGATGGGAAGATGTGTACCAGGATGATACTAATTTATGTATCGGCTTATCTACTAAGGAACTCCGCTTCTGGTCTTATATCGCATCCAGCCGATCGCAACGGCACCGGTGCTCTCGCTTACACTCCCTTACACGCGACAGCTACGCCATTGAGCTATTTGCGCTCGAAATAGACAAGGCTCTGACTGCTCTTTGCCCCCGTATACTATTAAAACAGTATAGGCCAGAAAGACAATATCTGATATTTCTTCGTCGTCTAAAGAGTGATGCGCTTAAGTAGCGGCGGATCCCTAAACGCGTGGGTACTATATAACAATGCGTGTGTTTTGTTTCAGATAAGTCTCATAGATCGAGTCCACAAGATATACAATGACACTGTTTGGCAAGATCGACAGGTATTTGTTCTACACGGCTGTACATAATTGTGCTATGATTCTGTAAAGGAGACGGGCCTAAAACTGGTACATTCCTTCGGGCACATTCCAATCCCGGAGAATGTAACATGTGCTCAGAATAATCTGAAAAACGTTTAACAAAAGTTACCCGACCTGGGGATCGAACCCGGGACCCCATGTGGCTAACGGTCTTAGCAGGCGACACCCGCATCGTTACACCACAGAGGCGACTTCAAATATTTGTAGAACATTTTATTAATGCTACCAGTGTTATAAATGCGAAAATTTGTTTGTGTAAGTCTCTCTTTTCCTCAAAAAGTACTGAACGGACATGAATAGTATTTGGTATAGATATTGATAAGAATTTGAATTAACATAAAAACGTTTTTATCTCGCAAAAATAAACGGTTTCCTCAGGAGAGATATTACATAGGAAAAAATGCGAGGCATAGCTAGTATATAGATAAACATCCATAATTTGGACTGGAGTCGAATCCGCGACATTCGGCGTCGCGAGCAATGATGATCATTGACATTTTTAGGATGCAGATGGGTTCAAAGGCATGGGGTTCGTGATAAAGAAGATTCTGGTGCACTCGGAGCCTACGCGCGTGCGCGGCGGGGAGGCGCACTATAACATGGTGCGGGAGAAGTGGGACGTGCGCAATCTCTTAGAGGTACCTACAGCACGCTTGGTTTAAATATAGAATGTGGACTTCCGCCGACTGCCTGTGTAACACTGATCTCTATATGATAGATATATTAATAGAATAATGAAAGTAAAAAGAACCGTGTGTGTGAGATACGACATGCGGCTGTAGTTTAATCCGTGAAAACAAACAAGATTTTAAAGTGTGCAAGAAACGTAAGCGACGTAAAAGCGGTAAAGCGTTACGGTTTAACATGGTTTTACTCTTAATTTTTTTTTCATACCATAAAAGTGAACTCCGCAAAAATTTGTGTTCAGACTGGGAGTAATCAGCGCCTCAATAGTCTGGAAAGAATGAAATTGAACATTATACGCCTAGCTTCAGGGCATTATTGTATTAAAAAAAATTTGACTCTCCGAATGTAATAAGAGGCCTATGGACTTTAAGATATTTTTGAGTTCATTCATCAGTACTAACTACAGGCGCTGAAGAATACATCTTACCTTCTTCACTCATGGCGAACCACAGTTACTGCTATCCATATATAGATGTCAATGGTATATGAAATATAACCTATCAAAGCATACGTAGGCCACGTCAGTCATGGCAAATCTATTAATACCAAAATTCATTCACGTGCTCAATTTTATTCACGTGTAGTGTAATTTTTGGAATGATTAGAAAATATTACTGCTTTTCACCATGCTCTTTTTAAGCGTAGCTCCCATATAAGTTGGCTCTACTTCTCTATCTATGACGATAGCTATGCTATAAGAGTGAGAATGCAAATTAAATTTTGAGGAAATTTAAGGGATATTGCCAACCTTATATAAAATATATTAAGTATAAATTTATCACATTTAATCGGACTAAATAATCAACGTATAGTTCTATACTGATATTATTATATGATGAGTTTATTTGTGTCTGTTTAAACGAGCTAAGCTCAGGAGCTCCTGGTCCGTGCGACGAGTACACGCGCGGGTTATGCGACCGAAACCGCGAGATGCTGCTAGTACCTACGATAAAAACAAAAAGTAACATTTTTATAACATGAGGGGGGAAATTAGTGACTATCGATGAACAGCCTCAAAAATGTTATACAAGTCAAGTCGTCTCATCTATGTTTTTACTCACCACACTAAACTCGACAGCATAGCTGTGACGTTACACTGGTTTTACTGGAGTGAGAGATGTTAGCAGTGGTGTTGGCACGATTCGGCACCGCGCAACAGTAGCACTCATCAAATTTGGGCAATCAAATTTTATGAGTATTTGATGTTTGGGAGTGTCTGTTGCAGGTGTTTAGCCGCGAGTATTCACATAAGGACTTCTGCCTGGCCCATCTGTTCACCGACCTCAAGTTCGAGGGCGGTATACTGGGGCTGGCCTACGTGGGGTCACCGCGTAGGAACTCCGTCGGAGGCATCTGCACGCCGGGTATGTTTGCTGCAACTATCAGAGCTCCGCGATTTCACTCGCCAGCGCGTGATGCTTAGGTTTTTTTTTCTTTTCGTAATAAAATCCAGAATATTGCAAAAATAAAATGTAACTTATGTCCTGTCCTATAAGCTTCTAAATTTTTCAGTGAAAGTTTAAATAATACCCCGTGTTAGGAAGACAAATTTTAACGTAAAATGGTTCTTTACACAACTATCATAAAAATGACTTGCGACACACATATCTAGTATTTTCAAATCCCAGACATACAATTCTGCTTTGTCTACATGTACAGATAATGTGCAATCACAAACTAAGTTGTTAATCAAGTATGTGGTATCAATTATAAAGTGACAATAATGTCTTCTGCCACTATGCACTTGTGTCTATGTTTGGTATAAAAAACATTAGAAATAACGTTAACATTCAATCGGCTAGGAGTCTTCTACGTATTTTTGATTTGTAGTACCCGATTAAAGTATCATTTGTTACCCAAAAAAAAAATTGCTAAAACCAAAGACAATGTCACCAAACAGAACAGAGTCCTTTTCTTTGTTGTCACGGGGAAACGAACTCTGCCCGCTGCCACGACAAGGCTTAAGCCCCCTGGCTAAGGGTAATCTGGCTCTGCATTTATGTTATTATTACCTAAAGTTGTCGACGGGCCCCGGCGGCAGACGGTATTTGAGTTATGATTGCAATGTTATATCTCTGTTATATGTATTAAGTTTTATAATTATTAAAATGTTATGCATCTGTGTTCTGTCTAGTTCAAATTGTTTTGCTAAATATTCTTTTTTTTTTCGTTTCAGTTACTTTTGGTTCAAAATGTGAGTGTTTTTTTTGTTGTTTGTCTTATTTATATTTAGTCTAAGCTTACCATATGTATGTTTCGCTTTTGCAATATTTATTATTATAATATTTTGTTTTAAAAATAGT
Source organism: Eumaeus atala (assembly GCA_017140195.1). Taxonomy (NCBI): domain Eukaryota; kingdom Metazoa; phylum Arthropoda; class Insecta; order Lepidoptera; family Lycaenidae; genus Eumaeus; species Eumaeus atala. Next base: position 278,700 of record JAFELO010000058.1, on the reverse strand, counting down.
TTTATCTTCATGACTGACATGTTCAAACGACATGTTATCAGAGTTCATTTTCTCTTAGCACATGTCTCGTACAATGCCACAATGAGCCTATCATGATGTTATTAATATCAGCTGACATTTCAATGCTGAATTTCTTGAGGAACCCCAACTCGTATCAATTTGTAAATATCTAGGATGGCGGCTGGTGCCAGGTCATACAGAGGTAAAAAAATTAAAGCCTGAAAAAAAGGAAAACCTTCTGTTTGTTAAGCAACAACATTGCACTTCTAGGCGGATGAGATGCTGGTGGTCAACCCACCTGCCGCAGCAGCTAAAACTAATCTCGCTTTCAAACATCCCTTTATAGCTATGTACGAGATATCGATACAGTGGAACTTGTTTGAAAATCGGTTCCTTGATCACAGACTGTTACGGTGCGTAATAAGTGTCATATTTATATACAGAATATTTCAAGAACGGCTACACCCTGTACCTGAACTCGGGCCTGAGCTCGTCGCGCAACCACTACGGGCAGCGCGTGATCACGCGGGAGGCCGACCTGGTCACGGCGCACGAGTTCGGCCACAACTGGGGCTCGGAGCACGACCCTGACGTGGCCGAGTGCTCGCCCGCCGCCAGCCACGGCGGCTCCTACCTCATGTACACCTACAGCGTCAGCGGGTACGACGTGAACAATAAGGTCAGAGCTGGAGTGGGGCCGTCTTGTATAACAGCGGCTAATAAGGCCTGCAGGCTGCCAAGACCTGTGGGCTACAAGGTCTGTAGGCTAACAAGGCCTGTAGGCTAACAAGGCCTGTAGGCTCACAAGGCCTGTAGGCTCATGATAAACATGAAAGAATCGCGAACTACAGTAACAGCTATCCATATATAGCGATCAGTGGTAGAGTGGTCAATTTTGTGAGGTAAGTAATGTGCAGTGTTTACGGATACGACGTCACCAGTCAACAGGGGCCGGGCTATGACCTTTGGAACCGCCACCCCCTGCCCCCCTCCCCACCGCGGCCTTGTTGCCACTTGTTCTGTAAATGTTTCGATGTTGGTTACAGAGGTTTTCGCCGTGCAGTCTCCGGTCTATAAGGAAGGTCCTGCAGGCGAAGTCTGGACGCTGTTTCTCCGAACCAGAGGAGAGTTTCTGCGGGAACTTGCGAGTCGAGGGCGGCGAAGAATGCGATGCCGGATTACTTGGTACAGTAGATTTAACTAGCGGCGCCCCACGTTCTTGTCATTGCATGGTCGTCATATAGAATCTTCCTCGGTATAGGGGCTATTCACACTGTTATTGTGCATATATAAAAATAATTGCATTTTACGATTTCATAAGATAGTACAGAATAGGAAATCTTTATTCAGTGCTAAATAGCTTTCCATAGTACACGACACACACATTAAACAGGACACACAAGAGACATTAATACTCACAAACATCACTATTAGCAGGCATTTAACAGCGGTACGAGAAAAAAGTAATAACAATAGAAAAGTGAAATATAATGTATTTCTTAGTACACTTAGGTCAATATTAATCAACAAAACTTGCTTCTTATATATAACAAACACAAAATTTACTTTCAAGACGGGTACCTGTGACACGACAATGATACTTCGCATTGACTGTGAGTGTCGGCATACAGTTGAGAATATGACACAAATATTCTGTGACATTCGGGTGAGTTTGGACTAGGGACGAGGGATCAACAGTGACAGATAATGTGAGCACGACATTATTAATTGTTAGATTAAATGATCCAGGGAAATTAAATATGGTTTCAAAATATAATAATATAAAAAAATAAGTGTTTTGAGTGCCACCTCCTACACGCAAAAGCGTTTGCGAAGTTTTACTTATTCAGTCTTAGTATGTTATAGATAGATATACTTGTATGTCATTGGGAAAATTAAAATATTTCTACCTACCCACCTATTCGTGCAGACGCTTTTTTTTTAAAGATATCAATAGGATCCGACATAATATGCGTTGACAAACTTTCATGATACACATATCAACAACAAACGTAAACAAATTGGAATCCAAAAGTGCACGATTCTAAAATACGTTCACAATAACATCCCTAGGAACCCTACATTACCTGTCCCATGAATCATTTCGGTTGTTTAACTATTGTCTAAAGAATGTAAAAGGAAGGAAGGCTAATAAAGTCACATGGTAGCGGCGCAAAGTGACATGATAGCGGCGCAAAGTGACAGCTGTCGCATCTTGCGGTTTGTGACTAGGTGGCCCAATGGGGTTTTTTTTACATAGTCGTGTGGTGACAGCTATGACAGGTGAGGCCCCGAAGGCCATGAGATGAGGACACCTTGGGTGTGTACATCTGTGATGTGCTACAGCTTGCCATCATACACGTACGTACGTAATACTCCTCAGCTAGCGTCCATCACCTAACGTGGTCGCACTGCCTTCCATATGTCATCCTGACGTAACGCATCAACACACATAAGCTAGAACAAATGATAGGAGGACAACGCACTTACATAACTATTAAGCGGATGGTAATGGGCGTTGGTAGTTATCAAGATGACATTACGTAATGCTTAGTGCATTACGTGCACGTACGTGATTGCAGCGTGCAATGGCGTACCTCATGACAGTGTTGACCCACAGGCACGGAGGACAACGACATGTGCTGCGACAAGAACTGCAAGCTGAGGAAGAACCAGGGCGCTGTGTGCAGGTGAGTACGAGCGAGCTCTCCCGCAGCTCCAGGCTGGTGCAGCTCAATAACTTCCTGTACCCCTCGCTCACATGCTACTGTCGCATAGTGAACGTCTGTAATTCTCAGACTGCTCGCTTACCATGTCGATGTGTCGTTGCCGTTCATTCCTGCCCACCTTCAATTGGCCACCGGCTACTCACAAATCACATGAAACGCGACAGCGTATCTGTCACTCCATGGTAACATGTGAGCGGGAGGTATTACCCCGGTCCTGTGGGCCCAATTTGGCTGCAATGTCCTGCCATCACTATTACTAGCAGCGCTGTGTAGTTTCACCTGCGCAACTCCGGCCTATAAACCGTAGCGTCCTGGTATATAACCTTTAACTTTCCCCATGATCGCTACACGATCACACACAAATTATTTTGTAGATTCAGAAATTAGCACCTTCAAATATACAGACGGCTTTACTACAATAATATAGATTGTGATGGGGTATGTGCCATATCCATCAGCAAAGTTATTAGATCATTTGCTATGATTCGTAATGTCATCCGCGCAACATGCTAGATGTTACCCCTAATTTTAGGGTTTCAAAAGTATTTTTATGTCATTCCAGAAATTAAACTATTTTTGCTCGCAATTTCAATTGCGTTTACATGAAAGAACAACAAAAATACATAGAAACTTGTACGTTCATAATCTGTGTTACTAATATACCTGTGCACGTATCAGGTAGCACGATAAGCTAATAGTGATGACCTTTGTAGCGACAAGAACTCGCCGTGCTGCTCCGGCTGCGTGTTCGCGGCGTCCGGCGTGGTGTGCCGAGAGGCGGCTCACTCTGCCTGCGAGGGCGAAGCTGTCTGCAGCGGAGGCTCCGCTGACTGTCCCAAGGTACGTAATCTTTATTTCCAATTATAAACAGCAAAATCACAGTAAAAACTAAAAAAAAAGAAGTAAGCTACTGATACCGTCGTATCCGAATCTTTATTACATTCTCATTTCATTGAAACTACAAAGTTGACATCAAATCCTTTATTCCGATTTCATTTCCTTTTCGAACTTATTCAATATTTAAACATAATGTTTAAGTTTCCTTAGATCCCACCGGTAAATAATAATTAGCCAGCGAAGAAGTATCACTACACAGCGAAAATAGTATAGTGAAATATATGTAACAAAATATATGTAACAAAATATAGCAAACGCATATAAGGCACAGCGACCCTTTTCGCTTTATAACCATGCGTGTTGTGCGCAGGCGCCGGCGATTGCCGACGAGCACGAGTGCGCAGAGCGCGGGCGCTGCCGCAACGGCTCATGCGTGCCGTACTGCGAGACGCAGGGCATGCACAGCTGCATGTGTGACATCGGTACGTCTCTTAACTACTACATGACACCGGCTCGTGCGTGCCGTACTGCGAGACGCAGGGCATACACAACTGCATGTGCGACATCGGTACGTCTCTCTACTGCTACATGACACCGGCTCGTGCGTGCCGTACTGCGAGACGCAAGGCATACACAATGTCACCATCGTATGTCATTGACTTTATGATGGATAGTCCTGTACCTTCTTTAAGGTTAAGGACTGTGGCTCCAAGTTGTCAAAATACTTTTTATTCGATAGGGGTATGATTGAAGATGGTCCCAGAATGAAGTCATAATCTGATGATGCAAACACGGAGAAACCGTGGGAAGTCCTCAATTATTTAAACGCAAACATATGCCTGTTCTCCTTTATGTATAATTTTTCAAAATTACTACATTGATCAAATTTTTCAATTTCATATTTTCATTGTAGCCATTGTACATTTTCAACTTTTCCGTGCTTTGTTATGTTTGAAGTCGATTTGGTTTTTTGGTAAATTTAATCGTGTGTATACCGTCGACAAGTATTTAGTGTAGTGTTGGGTGATGTTGTGTGAGTAGTTAGTAACGAGTCGCTTGCGTCTCCAGTGGCGGACGCGTGCAAGCGCTGCTGCCGCAAGAGCCTGAACAAGACGTGCTTCCCCGTGGCGCACAACGACATCTTGCCGGACGGCACACCCTGCATACAGGGCTTCTGTAATAAGGTGATACACCACTATACTACAAAATACACTTCTTACACACAAATACACTTATACTAAAAAAAAAATAGAATGTAATGGTTTATATTCTATTTTTTTATACATAGAACCGCCGGGCCAGCGACTACTCATAAACCGTACAATATGTGACACCAATGATGTCACTTTATGGCGGCATCATGCGATGCGATGGCTTATGCCCGCCCAATGGCACTACCTCTTTTTAAAGAGCCCTATAATAGAGTCTATAAATATTTCGATTGAGGTGCACAGATGCTTGGTCAGCTAATCATCTGATTAAGCCGTCCGCATGCCCCGCAATCGCCGTGTCATTGACGGCGGCTATTGACCGAGCCGTGCGACGGGACTCAGACCACGTTCCGAATGTATCAATTTTTTTTTATAGAATAAAGGGGCAAACGAGGATTCGGAGCCTTTTTACAACTACCGACGCATATGAACATCCACATAATGATTATGCATATGCATCGCCCTCCTTTCCCACCCCAGCGGGTCACCGGCTACTCACAAACCACACGAAACGCGACACGGTAGTTGTCACTTTACGGCGTTATCAAGTGAGCGAGAGTTACCTCCCCGGTCGTGCCGGCCTAATTCTGTTGCATAGGCGGACGTAGTGTCATGCACTATGCATGGCACTACCTCCTATGCAGCATGGCACTACCTCTTCCTATAATATATATTTCAAGTGTAGGGAGATCACGCATTCTTAATATATTTACAGTAAATTCGGAGAATTTTACAATGTACACGAGCAATATTTACGTTTTACTTTATTTTATATGGTCCTACCATTACCTACCGTGCCCTAAAAGAATACAATTTCTTATAAATTACGCTGTATAGAATTTGCGTGCGACAAATAAGATAATATTCGTTTTCACTTCAGGGAGTTTGCGAGAAGACAATTCAAGACGTGGTGGAGCGTTTCTGGGACATAATCGAGGATATCAACATTAATAACGTATTGGGCTTCCTGCGCGACAATATCGTGGGCGTGGTCGTGCTCGTCACCGCCTTCGTGTGGATACCCGCCAGCTGCGTCGTAAGTAGCGTCCGCTGAGTGTGTCGAGATAGAAAGAGAGAGCGCTACGGACAGTGAAACAGAACGTTGCGTCCTGGTGCAAGAGGCCTATATTGCGTGTAGAACTCTATTTCTACACAAGTATGAATAATAATATTAATATTGTTAAGCAAATCCAAAAGGGCCCTACTCGTAATGCTCATCATCATCGCCAACATCTTTATTATTATTATCAGTCGGAGCAGGTCCGTTGTTGGACCCCACCATGGTTCAAGCCTTGTCATGGCGGTGGGGCTCAGTAGCCGGGGGTGATCCGAGACACCTTGGGCGAAACCAATTGAATTGAGGAGGTGGCGGCGGAAGAAGAGGCGTTAACCTAGTCGTGTCGATAGATAAATGCTCATGTGATAGAAAAAGAAAATTAACGCTATATGAAATAAACGGTCGAAATGGGAACTGCACACAAAGCTGTCTTGTTTTGTGCGGTGTGAGGACTGGGCGAAGGGGAACAATATATCTACGGATGTTTATGGGCGTCGGTACCTCATCAAATGGCCCCGATTTTTCGTTTGTCCCCGTTTTTGTAGTTGTTGGTTATGGGATAAAAAGTACTTACACTTTTTTGGCGTAGCAATATGTTTTGTCTTATTCTATTATAGATAAGGTATTTAATACACTGAAAGTTCTTCTCAGAAACACTTGAATAATGAAATATCGTGAATAAAATTGTCATTCCTCATGCGAACATTTACACTCATCATTTTTCCGTAACGCTTCAAAAAGAGTATAACTAAAAGAAATACGTTCTACTTTTGCAAATTAATCCATAGCATAAATAAATCCAACTTCTTATCAATAATTATAGTGAAAATTCAAGAAATACCAGTAGGTATCAGTGTTGTTCTAATGAATTCTGATGGCATCAGATCAGCTACGTGGACCGGCGGCGGCAGCGGCAGTACCAGAAATACGCGCAGTGGGAGCGCCAGCACGACCTGGTGCACCCCTCCTCGCCGCGCAAGATCATACACACCAGGTCAGTTCTCTACTCACACACGTGCGGACAGCTGATACCGACGGGAACTGGACGCGCCGTGCATATGCCATATTTCCACCTCATATCGTGGTGGGGGGAGTAGGAAAAGAGAGCCACGGCATCGGCACAACAATCACGCGTAGGTAGTCATCTAACTTTGTGTGTAGTCATCAAAAGGATCAGATAGCTCGTTTGCCCCCTATATAGTATAAATAAAGATTCAAAAAGTATAATGGGATGAAAATATAGTTCACAAAGTGCCAAATTCATAATGCCGATTCGATCGTAGACGCCATGTCAATTGATTTACTGTTATTGTGATATAGTCACCATAGATAATAATTATATACTGGATTAGATGCGCCACTATGCTCTAAACTACCCTTTTGTTAAGCGCCTCGGACAACAGATAGCATTAGTTTCTATATAGGTACATTAAAGATATATATGAATACTAATAATTTGTTTAGTGAAGTAAACTTTTTACATTATCGAAAATATTAGGTACATACCAATATGGACGAACAGAATATACATAAATAAAGCATCCAATAAACAAGCAGACGAGGGGAAAAAATAGAACGCACCAACACGTAATTGTGAATAATTTATTAACATTTACAGTAAATAGACTACGTCACCGTTTAAATAAATTTAGATCAATTAATTTAATTTAGATGCATCAATTAATAGTCCTTCACTTTCTAATACGACAATTTATAACACATTTATTACCCGGAATAGCAGTTGGTACGTGCACCCGAAATAGCAATTGGTACGTGCAGTTAGTGGTAATTTCGCCACGATTGTGTTCACAATGCGGGGAAATCCGTCGATTGTCCGAAACTAAGCCAGAGTCCATAATGCGAAGAAGATATATTGGTGTCTGTAGATGTGCCAGGGTCCAAAATGGGTACAAGATGTGTCAGAGTCTGTAAGAAATTACCAATCATCACCACAAAAAGGCTCTAGAATCCGGAAAACACTTGCACGAAGAGAAATCGAAAATTCGTTAGGTACTTACATAATGTCGAAAGTTTATTTTCGTCTTCTTTTTCTGTCACATACGTTGCATTTCGTCGCTACACTTTGCCACAGGCAAGTATTAAAGAATGTTTTAATAATCCTGCGTTGTACAGTCGAACGAAAAAACATAATCATCGACAAATTAAGTTGTTGAAATATCAAAAATGTATTACCTGATTTTCACAATATGCTTAAAAAATTGTGATTTTGCTTTTGTCCCAATTTGTGCAATGGCGATATCTTGTGTGGGTTCAGTAAAACTTTAGAGGGAAACTACACGATCTAGACAATAGATGGCATTACATTCCTTACATTAAACCTTGTGGCTTAGTAGGAGACTGTCACCGGCATGATGTTTATTATGCTCTAAAGATTGACGCATGCGAGGTAATTCGCAGCGTAACGATATAATTGTATCTTGGTTACAATATCTATATACACTGGCGTAACGGGGGGAGTACTGAGAGGCCAGAGATTATATTGCACTGTAAAATAACGGGGAGGGATTCACATTCCAGTGAGATAATGTGATCTTTTGTGCAAATAATATGCAACTCTTCATCACTGAAATTATAGTGATGCAATCTAAGGAAATTTTATCGGTAATACACGGGAACCCAGTTGGCGAATTGAGATATTCAGACGTAAAAATAACTCTACCACTCATAGTTCATATATCCATCACTTTTGATAGACGTTGCTTAATTAAGTTAGTGATTAGTAATGATAATAATAAGTTACTCCCCACTACTATAATATTTATTTACTTTTCAGGTTGCCAAAGCAGAAGCCACCGGGACTGAAAACCGTTATTCAAGGCACAAGTCAAATTTAGATATAAAAGTTTGTAGTTCTTACATATAAGTTAATTAAAATGTAATGTTTATTTAATATATCATTACAGTTATCATATTTTCTTTTTTAATGCGTTTAATTAATTTAATGCTCCTGGATTATTTTTGTCAATTACTACACAGGTTTTCCCAGAAGAAAAAGTACAACCGAAAACGAGGATAGAGGGGATTGTAATCAATGTTAAACAATAAAGTTGATTCCTTCGTCTCGTAGTTTTGAAGTTGTTATTTGACGAGTTTCCGTGAAGTTGTAGTGATGAACTATACATAATGGTGTTTATTTTATGTATAAATTATGTAGCATCCATATAAAAAGTAGAGCACGCTGGCACACTTGTTACATTACGCAAAATATTCTTCTTTGACTTTTTCCGTTTATATATGTAGAATTTTTAGGATTCAAGTGGTAAATATATAATAGTGGCAAAGAAAATAGTACTTCTACGTACATCACACCAGTTTTGAATGAGGCGTACCCATTTCAAGATGGTATCTCAAAATTTGTTGATAATCGCCTCTTACGAATCGGTGAGGACAATACTGATTAAGCGCTAGACAATTTATCGACCGATCTAAAAATAACATAATTAAGAAAAGAAAATTCAAAACCGCTTACAATAACGTGGCCCGCTTTTAGACTTGGCTAACAACCAAGCTATTTCTTTCTTTTTATTTGTGTTATATTTTAACCATTCGGACTTCTCAAGAGATAATATAGATAGAGAGAAAGCCATCCAAAAACGCATCCATCTCAAGTCGAAAAATACTAGCAAATGTAGCTCACTCTGTCTCTTTTTTCATTAATTTCTCTATGCATAATGTGCACCTGAGTAAACTAGACATACATACAACAAACCAGCGCTGTGCGGGTAAGCCTTGATTTCTGAAGATGCTACTTGGACTATATTTATTGATTCTGAGGGTTCGGCGAGCCTGCTAAGTGATGAGTTAGGAGACTCCTTCTCCTACTTACTTTTTATGTGTAAACAAACATTAGTTTTGAGCTGTTTGTAAAAAAATATTAACTTCTTGGTCCATGCACTGAAATTACACGATATACCGCTGGACATAGGCCTTATTATCAAACTATAATTGGTTTTAAAAGACTTACATATTAACATACATTTATTTTAGTTACTTCCATTGCATTAAGTCTTAGGGCATACTGTTACGGGTAAGTGGTGCTGACGTAAATGCTATTTTCGTGCTGCAGAAGCGAGTTATTCGTGCAGTCTATAAGCTAGCCTCTACATCACTTAGAAATGCACAATTTAACGAAATCGGCATACTGACTGTTTAGTCTCAATACGTTTTCGAGCATGTCCCGTTTGTCCGTAACAATATAAATGACTAATAAAAAAAGTGATACACGTGATTGAAATACTATGATGAGTGATGTAATATGAAATGTGATCGATACAACCAGATAGATGTACCAGCTTATAGATTTAGCAAAGTATTTTCAGGGATAATGTTCACGTTTCTACGATAGGATTTCAGCAAGCGTCCAAAAGATTTCAATTAATAAAATTTAAGAAGTTGTTAAAGGGACGTATATGTGGTAGAGGAACAATAATGGAATAGTTTTAACAAATACCACAACCATGGGATTAAAACGATTTTTGCCTGCAAAAGTTTCTGTATAATAAAGATTGTACTAAGTTGAAAACTGTATATTATATGTAAATTTATTAATAATTTATTTTCTGATGAGACCCGCTGTCGCCGGTTCTTCTCTGGACAGGGTTAGGGTCTATGGTTGAGTCAGTGGTAGATTTAACTGATGACGTTCAAAAAGTAATTATTATAATTCTACTAGCTGTCCCGACAGCCGCTGTGTAAACATTAAAAAAAAATGTTAAGGGTGAACAACCCTTATCACTTGGGGGTATGAACAATACATAGTAGCAGAGTCTCAGAGTTGCTGAGTATGCATATAAAATTTGGTATAAATCGGTAAAGCCGTTTTAAAGGCTCACTCCAGTACCTATCATTGTGACACGAGAATTTTACATGTAAGATTTTGTATAAAAAGATTTTCATATTTCATTTCAAACTCGACGATCTGTTAATTTAAGAGAAGTTTTTAGGCGAGTTCGACTCGCTCTTGGTCAGTTTTTTACTATCGGATAAACTAAGTATACAAAATACTGTGAATGATTGAAACAAGAGAAAGACTTTGAATAATTTATGACGTGATAACCTCTTATAAATCGATAACGTCGTGCATGTTAAACATTAGGTCACAGTAACGTTCGTAGTGATATTCTGCGAGCTAATGAGCGTAACAAGTCGTATCCTTCACTCCATCGGTTTGTATCGTGATAATGTACGTATGTGTTTATACACGTGATATTTTGTATTTCTATTGTCTAATATAAATCATAAATAAAAGTCATAATAAAGCAGTTACATTTTATTGTGCAATACGAGCCTGTACTATAAGTTAATAAATTATATAAATATTAATACGTTAATGGAGTGTGCTGGTGTTGCGTGTGAGCAGCAGGGACTAGTCTCGCGCTGGAGCTAAGGATCGCGCCTGGTATCTCGTAGTCTGTGGCGAAGGGCAGCCCTGGTACGCGGCGCGGGGGACCTAGTTGAGCGCGGTGGAGGTGAGCAGCGCTACGCCACGTTCGTAGAAGGCGTGCGGGTCCTGCGCGGGCGCGATGGGCAGGCGCACGGTGAACAGCAGCTCGGAGCGCGCGCTGTTCAGGTACACCGGCAGCATGAGCGACTGGCCCGCGCTTGTGTCCTCGCCGCTGCAAATAAATAAATAATGTCGTCGAACGCCGTTGCTAGGGATCAAATTTAAAAAAAAATGGTCACAATATCTGTAGACTTGACGTGGATGACGTCACATCGGCGCTCTTGTACAGTGCAATAACATACTGAGGCAACGCTGCGAGCGCTGGGAGGTGAAAGAGACTCACATTCGAGCGAGATCTATAGATAATGTGTTAATTTTTTTCTAGTTTACACGTGTAATACAGTCAAATCCGAAGTAGTTGCGAGGAATGGGACTTACCGTATCCACGTGAGTACGGTGAGAGGCAAGTCCACCATGATAGTGTTGGTGAGCAGCAGGCGGTTGCCTTTCACGGTGGCGCCCTGCAGCTTGAGGCCCGTCACAGAGAATGACCAGTCCGTCTGCGCGTTCTCAGTCGGCGTCCCTGGGTCGGGAATCGTCACCTGGGAGAAAATTCCATTGTTACAGATGCAGGCATATTTTGAGTGCTGAAGTTATAACAATCTAACAGTAAACAATTCTACATTCAATGTAATGAAGCAAGTTTAATTAAAATCGGTTAAGTAGTTTTGGCGTATATCGCAAACAAATATAGCGAAAGGGGAATTTTATTTTTACTACTAGTGATCGCTTAACTTGATTTAAGCGTATCACTCGAGATTGCGTTGCGTGCGGGATGTAAGCGTATCGTAACTAAAATCATAAAAGCATATTATATTAAAATATTAGCATTTTGCATATCTTCTCTCCATATAATCTTGAACTGTACCAAAATCCCTCCATTCGCAGTTTAAAAAAACGGGTTGAGATTTTTTTTCACTATTAGTTATACAGACAAGAAGCATGTACGTACTTGGAGGTTCAACTCCTCGAGCGACCAGGAGTTGGCCTGAGCGACGCACTGTCGCGTGGCCGTTATATACGCCTCCGGGTTGAGCAGGCCGCCCAGCCACACCGGGATACTCTATGAAATAAAACATATTCATTAAATCAATAACAACAAATACTTCACTTTGTTATATTCCATCGACAGCGGGCGTGAGAAAATGTGAATGTTTGTATTTCAAAAAGTTCTATAAATCCTATGTCTGGAGGTAAATATTTTTTGAAAAAATACGACACTGCACTTAATTAGTATATTAAATGTAAATTACTATAAAAAATAAGGAACCGAAGTAGTTATCGCGGTTATACGGAATATTTAGGTGTTGCACTAGCGGATATGCAGGTTGTGTGTAAGATACCGAAAAACACGCACCTGCGTGTACACTCGCACGTACGTACTAGCAAGCATTCAAGCGCATAATATAGGTAGGTATACGCTCTTGCAACTTCCGTGTAACGTAATAGCACGTGCTAGCACCGCGCGTGTTACCTGCAGACGACGCTCGGCGACGGCGGCGGACACGTGCGCCAGCTGGCGGCCACGACGCGCGAAGTCGTCCACCCACTGCTGCACGGTGCAGCCACGTGCCACGGCGTAGCGCCTCCAGCTCGCCGGCAGCATGCCGCGTACTAACGCGCCCACCATTGCTCGCGTTTCATTTGTCTGCTTCATCTCGCCCTGCGGAAAA
>JAFELO010000058.1:223962-265561 GCA_017140195.1 Eumaeus atala | reverse complement strand
GTGGGCGCATATGTATTTTTTATAACCCGGGCAAACGAGAAAACGGAGCCTTTTTACGACTACCGACGTCCATGGACATAATTACTATGCGATTAATCACATGCGTTGCCCTCCTCTCCTCTTCCCACCCCCCTGGGAACCCGCCTACACACAAAATCGCGCCAAACTAAACACCGAAGATATCACTTTACGCCGATATCATGTGAGCGAGAGGTACATCCACAATCGTGCCGACCCAATTCTGTTGCAACGTAGTACAAAACTACCTCTAACTAGATGTGTACGTATATGCTCGTGTGTATTTGTACGCCCGTGCGTGTGTACCTGGCAGATGGCGAGCACGTTGCGCAGGTCGTGCAACACCTGCTGCAGGAGCGCCGCGCCCGCCGCCACCTCGCGCTCGAAGAACCGGTACAGCGGGTCCTTGATGTTCTCCACCGTGCGTCGCAGCGTCTGTACATGCACAACATTGTGTAGTCGTAACTGCACCTGGCGTCAATGACGTCACATCGGCGCTCCATACGCGCTTCTAACGTTGTAACTATTGTATAAATGTATGTCAATTTTTTAAAATACAACCAAATTACTAGACTGGTCGCTGCTCGAACCTACAACTAAGCTAGGTAATATTTCATTTGACAGCATTTAGAACCTGTGTAACCAAAATTCGTAGTTTATCTGACACACAGGCTAGTCGAGACCATTATCTATAAACGTCATATGTTCATAAAATATTGTTGTATGGTATGTGGAAAAAATTAATATGTATTATATTTCCCACGCGAGTCACGACGCCTCATTTAGGTTTACAGTGTTCGCCTTATAAAGAATTTTGCCCCGTTGAGTGACCATTAAACACATCTTATTATATGTGCAGTTTTCAACTCACGGGTAATTCCTGCGGTAGGATCTGCAGCCAGCTGGTGGCGCTCTGCTGTAGAATCTTCATCCACGCCGGTCTGCCGTCGCCGACCACCACTATAGAATCTGTAAAAATCAAACTGGCATAAATCGACTCGTTTCGACTCTTACGGTCTTTTATGGGCATAGAGATAATATAGATCTAACTATCTATCTAGAAGGGAAGCCACCCTAGAACTTGACCGTAATATGGTTTTTTTCATTACTTTCTCTCTGCGAGATTAAACAAAGAAAGTGCTGCTTTCTCATCTTCCTTCTCTATTCACCAAGACGGCCAGTGTCCGTCATATAATTGCCTATAGCAACCCTTCTCTATCTATATTATCTGTGTTTATAGGTTCCGAATGAGCATCGGAACTCAGTGCAAGCTAATTCACTTTCTCACGGCTGTAGTTCTATAGCTCCCAAGAATATGCAAAAAATGTTGTTCAAACCTAATATTTCGCTAAGAAATAGCGCCATGCCGCATTGCAGTCGGACTGGCTCGGTACAATCGAGGAGGTACCTCTCGGTCATATGATACCGCCTGTTAAAGTAGCGTTTCGTGTGTATTGCGAGTAGCAGTGGCCCAATTGAGGGGAAACGGAAACGTAACCAACGCATCTGCCTGACAATTAAGCTGATGTATATGGGCGTCGTTAGTCTTCAAAAGGATGTGATCGCTCGTATGTCCCCCTGTCCTACAATAATCCGCCTTACGTGGATCGTGGTCCTGAGACACGGCGTTGTAAGCCAGTTCCTCTTCATCCTCTAGCTGCTGCATCTTCAGAAGTTTCGACACCAAGTCGCTGCCTTGGGTAGTGAGAAGTACCTGCAGTAATGAACACAACGCTACATCAGGTGTCACGGCACGGCAGCGCAAAGAATAGTCTGCGCAAGTAAACTATACAGCAAAGAACTCGTTTCCATCACCACTTCAATTGCTTTTTATGTAGTATGTATTTCTAAGGTGTTACATATTTTATTTACAGAGGTTAGGCTCACTCTTGCTTCGGAATCCTTAAGTTAGAGCGAATGTTACTTAATATGATAAAATTAACATTACAAAAAATACAATTTTAATCGTTATTAAAAAGGGGAACGAAATAGTAGTCCACATAAGTTAAGATAAAATTACTATCAACTCCCATAAACCTCTTCAGAGGCAAATATGCGAATGTGTTCTCCCTTTTCCGATACTTACTTCTATGTTTCCTGCTTTACCGATTCCCATTATGTTCGGTTCTACGGACTAAGACAAGCCTCACGAATCGACGTGAGAATCACTTAACTTTGATACTTTATGTGTGAGTTACATGCGAGTATTTTGGTTTATTGGTTTGGAATACAGAAACAGCCTGAGACGAGCGTTTTACTGCCAGGGGTCTCAAGGAGTCCAAAGGACAGATACCGCGATCTCGATCACCTCATCCTTAAGCACACGAAGTGCCGTGTGAACTGTGTTGTACCTTCTCAGCGTTGTTGGGCAGGCCCAGCCACGACGGCGTCTGTCTGTCTGACAGCTCCTCGATCCACTTGAGGAAGTGATCGCGCCGGTTCCCGTCCGGCATGGTGATGTGCCGCTGGTTACCGGACGCCTGGTACACGTAGGGGAACAAATATGAAACAATAAGAAAGGTTAATGCATGCAATCGATGACATTTTTATAGGATTTTCGGAATATATTCATTAATAGAATATCAAAATTTGTATAATCTGTGAAAAGCATTTGTGGGCTCATATAAAAAATATGTATATATTCAAGTAGAACGCTCCTTGTATTTTTTAAAGTACATATAACATTTGAAACACTTGGGAATTCGAACAATAATCATATATCACGCGTATATAAAACGACGCGCTGATTCGGACTCATAGAATACAGGCATTAAGCACTCGACATTTTAAAAGTCTAGATTTCGATTTAAGTGATAGTACAAAGTTCGCATCCAGTACCAGATCGAGGTAAATGCATTAATACATTAAGATGATAATCTTATATATAAAATTTTCGTGGCACAATGTTAGTTACGTTACTCCGCCGAAATGGCTTTAACGGTTTTCTTAACAAATTTTATATGCATATTCAGCAGGACTGAGAATCGGATACTTTTCTACACCAAAGTGATAGGAGTTGTTCACCCATAACATATTTTTTAAATGCTTACATATTACATTGACAACAAATTCAGTTCATGACAGAACAACGTCTGTCGGAACACCAAATAAATATATAAGTACATATTAAGAACAAGTTGAGACAAGTTCAAACATGTGTTATCGTTGCGCGAGGAGGATTTGTTATTCGCTAAATAGAACTGGCACTAATTTGTGTGCTTAGTTTAAGTAACTCTTTGGTGTCTATCTAACTGTTAACTCGCAACATTATGATCGTCCTTTGAGTTTCGAACTAACGAGAGATGCATGCCATACATCACATAGTTTCCTGACTAATCCGCCATGACTACAACTCACCCCGTCCACGTTGACGACGAGCGGGAAGTCCGCCTCGAAGGACTTGGGCGTGAAGAGCTTGCAGAGGAAGGAGTGCAGCAGGCGCTGGTCGAACAGGTTGTCGATCTTGCCGCCGTAGATGCACTGCGACAGCAGCGTCACCAGCGCCTCCCAGGGCACCTTCTCCGGGGGCAGATTCGTGCGGCCCTGCGGGGAATTACAATATTAAAACCTCGAATTTACCAAGGGACTAGTTAATACCTGCGGCTGTGTACGGAAAATAAGAGAAAATACAACTTCAATATGGATTTTTTTTACAAATCTATATATATATTACTTACTTAAATATTCAATACAGTAAAACTGTTCGAAATCTAATGGCTATTTTTATAATTATGGTAGATGGTTATGGTCTCTGGGTGATATCACTAGTAATCAAAGTTACTCCAGTACTTCTGTTTATTTAGCTATTATGTAGCAGTCGGATGGAGCAACTCTGAAAATCCGCTATTTACCGCTACATTGGAAGCGCGGAGCAACTTAAGATGCGGGCGAATTCGTATCATCGGATCCTTTTATAATAGGGAAAGTTCCATTTTGAAAGCAATTGTGAAAGTTCCATTTGCCCACTTCGAGCTTTCGACGCCAATGAGTATAGCTGGGTCATGGTGTGTGGCGCGTGGTGGAGACGGTTACCATGGCGGTGGCGTCGATCCACGTGTCGAGCGTGTCGCACGCCACGCGCAGGTCGGACTCGTTGAACTCGTAGTACTTGGCCCAGCCCAGCGGCACGTAGCGCAGACGCTCCTGCACGATACCTGCGGACAAAATGACGTCCTCAAGAGAATCATTCCTCTTCTTTTATTTGTGTTTATATATTATAATTATATTATATATTATTGTTTATGTATGTTTATGTAAGTCTGTCATATGTACCCATAATAAATATGTATATAGCCTATATTTAATATTATTTATATATAAGTATTATGTTCAAATACCGTGCTTTTTTGTTTGTTGTGTTTGTGATTGTAATTTTTTGGTTTTTCTTTTTCTTTTTGCTATGTACTACCTTGTTTACCTTATAAGACGTATTCTTTCATACACGCAAAGGTTGTCTGTAAGAAATTTCTTCTAAGCAATAAGACCGCCTTTTGTTTACATGAAACATTGTTCTTATATAGCAGGTTAAGTGTTTATTGATCTGTATTCATTTGTTTTATGTACACAATGAAATATATTTCATTCGTTTCACATTTCAATGCAATTCTTAGGGCAGCCTAGGGACTGTCGGATCTTAAAAGCCATACTAAAACAGTTCATCGGTTTACGTGTCGCCCCAGCAAAGGATAGGAATGTCTGACCTCTATTTTTCATGTTATTTTGTTGTAGTGGGGCGGCACGCGCACGATTACGGTTAAATGCTCGATGCATGTTTATCAAGTGTGTCCTCATGTGGAGTTATCTAGGTAATACAACGTGCGCCAGCTCTGTCTTGTCTCTGAGCGAGACATGATATTTAAAGCCATCCAAAGCATGTATGTGTAACACTGTTATTTGAAATGTGTTGTCGTTTCAGATAAATGACTGAATTGTATAAGTTTCATTATGAGTTACAACAATATTAAAATTATGTTCAATGGTAAAAGCCAACTAGGCAAAAACTTAAAGATTTATACCGTGGAACCACGCTAGCAGGAAGTACAGTCGAGCGCGCTCCGACGGAGGTTTCATCATGCGGGCGGCGGGAACCTGCAGGGAAAATAGAGACACGATGACACAGAGTAAATCGTAAATGGAACAACTATCAAAGTCTGTACGTCTTTACGTCCGTCATATGGCGGTGGTTACAGGGGTGGTAGAGACCGCGCAATAACTTTAGAGCGCTCGATAGAGCTAGTAAGTGTTTCTACGGTGAATCACACATCAAATAGGCGGCACCACATGCCGCCTTTTGCGTCGCGCCTCACCTCCTCCAAACACTTGTGTGTATTTAAGTTAGCACATAATATAAAAACCTTAATTCATTGACTAGTAAATAGAGAATCGGAGATGATGAGATTTCATACTTTTATATGTGAATTTTAAATCGGTAATTCCGATTCCATTCGTTTTGCCAACTTATTCGATATTTTAAAGTAATCTATTTACTGAGATTACATAACTAAAATTGTCAATTAAGGGATATAGTAATAGTAGATAATAGTAGCAAGACGTACGGTCGCGAAGGTGCGGAGCAGGTTGGCGCGGATGCCGGGCGGCGGCTCGAACACCAGCACGCGGCCGGCGCGCAGCAGGTTCACGGGCAGCTTGGGGCTGATTTCCGTGGTGAGAAACAGGCGGAAGGCTGGGTGCGGCTGCAGCGAGTGCAGCTTCTTTTCCAGCTGCACCAGCCACACCGGCGCCAGGTGCACGTTCTTCAGCATCACCCATCTGATACGAACACATTAAATACAGGCCATCGCTAAGGATAAGTGACGTTATATAAGTAAAGTCAGTCAACAATGATAATTAATGACATTAATAACGGGCGGATAATGACAATAATTGATATTATTTAAAGCCAAACAATGAATAATGATATTTTATACAGGCCATCAACAGTCATCATTTGATAATATACACACTTATAGTAATAATGTCGCCCTGGACGAATTTCACCCACGGCCGGCATCTCTACAGAGTACGACCGGAGAGAAATTAGGCGCTCGATCGACGGGTTAACTCCGAGGCACGGGGGTGTAACACCGCCAACTTCCTGGCTCCAGACTGTTGTTAGGAATTGAAAAATCCCAGTAACACTTTGGTCCGACCTGGGCCCTCACGACTGTGGTTACCCCATTGATACGCGTGGTCTACTTTAGTAATTGGACAAGCAAATTTACATATCAGCAATGACAATTGACATTGTCTACAAGCTATCAACAATGACAATTATATAACACTTGAACAAGTATATAAATTTATTTATTTGTTCAAGTGTTAACATGAATTTCCATACATTCAATCGACTATGACAATTATATAGACAGAAATCTTGGCTTGTATAATAGTCGCCATTTTGTGAGGCGCGCTACGCTAGCTGCGCTCACCTGCCGGTCTTGCAGGCGTTGTTGATGGCTCGCTCGGCCTGGTTGAAGCCCTCAGCCGAGCCGATGGCGATGCTCGACAGCGGCTTGTTCATCTCCGTCGCCATATCATCCACTCGACCTGTTAACACACATTGTTTTCTCCAATTTTTTTCACCAGTTTACAAATTATAAGTCAAATGAGAATGAAGGCTATGATTAAGACTGTCTAAAATGTCTGACTACATAGAAAATATCTAATAGCTGCTCAAGTGACATGTATAGAATTGTTATTATTATTTTAGTGTTTAGGAGGAACAACGGCTTAATAACAACAATAGAACAAAATGTGTGGTTAGCAGCATCCGTCTCGGTACGCGACATGAACGTGGGCCACTGTACTGACGATACCAGGTGCGTCGCCGCAGCGGTGAGGTCTCAACGTGACCTATCTACGTGTGTTACGTACCGCTAGCGTCATATCCGGGTACGGAGCACAGTAGCGCCGGCGTCGTGGCATTGAGCTGGTGCTCCGTGATGGAGGAGAGCTCAAGCTCGGTCTCGGCGCGCGACATAAACGTGGGTCCCAGCACTGACGATACCAGCTGCGTCGCCGCAGCGATCACGCGGTCGGGTCTGAACGCCTGAAAAACAAAAAATGTTACATATCTTGTTTCACGTATTCATAAATCTGTTGTGGTCTCAAGTGAGTATTGGTGTTGATCCCTGTGTTACTTAGTGTTGATTGGTGTTTTGAATGTTATGTTACGCGTGTTGGACTGGAATGTTATTTGACGTGTTACTTTTGTATAGCTGGTATGTTACTTGGTGTTCATGAATGTTATGTTACTTTGTCGGGTTGGAATGTTCCTTGGTGTTGACTGCTGTGTTGTATGTTACTCGTTCTGTGGTGTGGGCGCGGCAGGTACCTGTATGAGCAGCAGCCGGTACATGGCGAGCGAGTGAGGCGCGGGCGGCGCGGCGGGCTCCGTGTCCCACAGCGTGGGCACGCACTGCTCGGGCGCCGCCTGCGCGAGCCACGCGGACAGTTCGGGCAGTTCGCTGGCCTTCTCTACGAGCCGGCGGAATGCAACCAGTCTGTGGACAGGTCGACATGTTCATTATAGATCAGTAACTGGTCCAGGGGGATGCGCCTAGCCCGACGTTTCAGAAGCTTTACAGCAACTATGGTAACGGGTGGACTAAACCGCGATAAAATCCGTAAAAGTAGTTTTTATTGTAGTGAACATTGGTTCAAATACAAGCTGATGATGCCGGTAACAGACTACTCCCACTCGTGATAAACGCAACTGGAATTATTACACTTTTTACTACTATCAAATTAGTCTTAAGTTACTACTTTCTATAATCTCAGCTGAGCTTCGATCCCACCGTGTAGTAAGCATGTGGATGTTGTGGCGTAGGAGAATAAAAGGGGGTGTATGTAAGTTAAGGGTTACCTGGAGCCGAGACGCGCTGCGGCCTCGTGCTGCTGCTGCGACAGCGGCTCGACGGGCGGCGACGTGAGCTGGAAGCCCTCGCGTCCGCGCAGGAACACGCCGAACTGCTGGTCGAGCGTGTCGTCGGCGCCGATGCCCTTGAGCTGTATGCGGCATAGCAGCAGCGCGAACGTCAGCCGGTCCGTGTGCAGCATGCCGCGCGCCACTCGCTCGTACACCGCCTAGGCACAGCCGAACATATTATATACCAGTGGCGCTTGAGGCCCGAGCGGGCAGGTCGCAGGAGGATCCTTCTGGTTCCCTTCGATTTATCTCTTTCATTTAAAACATAGACGGACAGAAAATTCGCCAGAGGCCAGCGGTTTTAAATGTTACACGTATTACGCTCACATAGCAACGCTACGCTGGCGTAACAGATCTAGCCGAGCGACGTGTCTCAGGAGGATAAAAAATATTGAGAATGGTAACTTCCAGGAGTAGCCGACATTGCAAAAATGTATATTTATGTACAATCTCAGATTCTTGACAGTTCAGTATGATCTCGTGTATCTTTTTTGTGTTTTTCTTAATCTTAAATTAAAGGCTTATACATCCTAAGGTTAAGTCAGCCCATCGTGTATCTTGTATTTTTGTAAATCAATGCCTTTACTGGACATTTTTAAACCTTCAGAGGGAAAAGGTTCATGTATCATACTCACAATGAACAACTCCTCCGTGATAGTCTTGAGCCGGGCGGTGTAGTCGGACACGCCGGTGAGTCCGGGGCACACGAGCACGGTGCTGAAGATATCCAAGAACATCTTCAGCGAGTACTGGTACAGGAAGTGCACCTGGTGCAGCGACTCCATAGTGAAGTAGATGCTGCTGCACGCCTGAAGTAGCCATGATATTGCTTTAATAAGTTAGCACTAATGCATCCTTTATAATAGAATGATGTTACTAAAATTATCAGGTCACAGGCAATGGTCGCTGAATGTCATGGAACACGTCGCAAGGTTGTTCAACATCCGTGATAGGATCAGTTTTAGTGATTGTTTTTGTTTCGCGGGGAGACGCATTTATGTACTGCCAGCGGTCCTGTGTGCGCAAACACCGCGTGTATCCGCCGCCAACCCTCGAGAGCCCTGGATCCGTCATCAACAGGGCACCCGACAAGAGATGGACTGGAATGTTCATTACTCTTTGGAGTTATACTTCAATATGGAAATGTTGTTCCACAAGGAAAACTAAATAGTGTAAATTTTTACGATGTGCACCGTACCGTGTTGTGCGCGTACACCGTTATGTGCACCGTACCGTGATGTGCGCGTACACCGTTATGTACACCGTACCGTGATGTGCGCGTACACCGTTATGTACACCGTACCGTGATGTGCGCGTACACCGTACCGTGATGTGCGCGTACACCGTTATGTACACCGTACCGTGATGTGCGCGTACACCGTTATGTACACCGTACCGTGATGTGCGCGTACACCGTTATGAAAAGCAGATACCCTGAAGTTATAGTCACCATTTCAGTCTATCAAACAAAACCATAATGCGTTATAATAAAGCTTTCAATGTATTAAATACCTTTTTTCTATTGTTAGTGTCGTTTTTTCTACATACATAGAATAACGCGAAACATTTTTTTTGGCGTCATATATATCTAATGACGCCAAAGAACACGCACTCTTCCTCTACATTATATATTGGGCAATACAGAAAGTACTTACCTGCGATAGCGGCAGGTACTGTTGGCTGACAGTTTCAATCTCCCCAATCACCTTGTCTGTTTCTTCCACCTATAAAATAAGAAAAGGTTGACTTCTCAATGTAATGCTACTCATTAACAAAAAGTAACTTTTAACGATTCTCAGGCGTACTCGCGTATTTCTTTTGTGGGCTCTCGCTATCATGTTGTACCGCTCCGAAGTGACAGCTATGCTGTAGCGTTTCGTGCAATTTGTGATTATCACGTTGTTAATTGAAGGCGAGAGGGCCACACTGCATCTGTCTTAACAATTATAGAGAGACCTATGGGCATCAATTCATAGTAAGACTGCGTCAGTCCGATTGCCTCTTTATACTATGAAATACGAATAAAGTATCCCACCAGCGAGATAATCTCCGACCCCTGTCTAGTCATGTAAAAATGTATGTAGTAACCCAGTGCAGTAGTAGTTTCCTATGAGACATCAACATTTCCTTGTAGAAAATATCATTAACGGCGTAATAGTTTACCGCAGTAGAGACATTGTGAAATGGAAGAGATGTGTCTCACCTTGTGTCCGATGTCGTCCGCTTCTTTCTTGAGCGTCTCGAGGGTGGCAATGACGGAGTCGTCGTCGAGAATTTTGCCCTTGGCGTCGTTGAGGGCCTGCAGGAGGGACTTCTCGAGCTGTCGCAGCCGCAAATGAAATTCACCTGGAGGAAAACTGAGTGTAAGTTTTTTATAATAGTAACAGTTATATTAGCTATAATAAACACTTTCATATCGGGATGCATCTCTCCCATCTACGAGAGGGGGCCAGTTCGTCTTTCGACCCCAAACCTAGTCTCGCCGCACATCGTGCACTAATAGCAATTTGATGAAGCTGTATGTGGCTGCTATTGAAGCGAATAGGAGCATAAATCAGGCCTGGAAAATAAAAATCGGAGCCTTATAATAACTGCCGGCGCACTCCTCCATAGACATTCTCATCTTCTTATGGGCCACCGAAAACTCCCAAACCGCACGAAATGCGGCATCATAGTTTTCGCTTCACGGTGGTGTTGTGTGCGTGAGGTACTTTTCCCGGTCGTTCCGGCCCAATTCGGTTGCCATGCTGTGATGACATTTCTTCCCACAAAAACAGCTATCTTTCGATATCTTCATATAGATCATATAGCCTTTTGTCTCAGGTATTGCTAAGTTTGTAAGCAAAATGACATTCTTCTGAGTAGTTTCCACAAATTCTAACTCTATCTCCATTAACTCTAGGCTGGCTGGCTGGTGTGATATACATAGCATATCCCGCGTTTCCTTTCGACAGTTACATGCCCAGCAGTGAGGGGGAGGTAGCAGTTGGGACGTAACGTCTGGTCCGTAGGTTATCGGTAGTAACTCGCAGCTCATACCTAGTGTGACGTAGCAGACGGGTCGGAGCGTATGGGTCATAACTAGTAGGTTGTCGTGTACAGCAGCGTGTGGGTGGTAGCAAGTGTGATGTAGCAGGTGGGACGTGGCGTGTCTTACCCTGCAGCTTGAGCAGGTCGGAGCGCTTGGCGTCGATGTCGGGCCGCTCCGCCTTGAGCACGCGGTGCAGGCACTGCGATTGCAGCGACGAGCGTGTCACCGTGAAGTTCACGAACGTGACCCGCGAGCACATGTCCGGCGGGAACTCCACCGTCGGGTCTCTGCAACAGATAGACAACCGATCAATGGTTTGTCACACAATTTTATAGATGAAAAAGTGACATCTATATAATATGGATAGCTATAATTTTTTATAAAAATCTAAAATAGGTCCATTAGCTGTGTCAACCAACACGCATGGAATGCATTACGCCCTGTTGTGTGTATAGTGTGCGCACCTGGTGCTGAGGAATATGACGAAGGACGGACTCAGGTCGATGTCCTGGTCGCCGAGGGTGATGAGCACGCGGCCGCCCGTGCGCCGCAGCTCGCGGTTCAGCACCGGGTTGAGTATCGGGTCGTAGTTCTCCACGTCCTGTAACAAACGACACACATCTGTAGTTATTATGAAACGAAGTACCTAAAACCACTTATTATGAAACGAAGTACCTAAAACTACTTATTATGAAACGAAGTACCTAAAACCACTTATTATGAAACGAAGTACCTAAAACTATCTGTCTCAGCGTATTTTTAAACATCGAACATTCGTTTATTTTTTATACATATATTAAATCTATAGACGTATTTACATGCGGTATATGCGAGAATCGTTAGCAATCTATATGACACTAACGAGGAATCGGAGCCTCCTGATGATAACCTACAACCATAGACATTTATTCGCATGATTGTTACGCGGACAACTACGCAGCCACTTCACGGCGGTATCAAGTGAGCGAGCGGTTATTCCCCGGTCGTGCCGGCTCAATTCCGTTGCATAGGAGGATGTATCGTCATGAACCATTAATGGTACTACCTCCTATGCAGCGTGGCACTACCTCTTCCTTTGTATATCAATTTTGTTTATTTATTCAAGTATTGACATAAGTTTCCATCAAGAAGTGACAATACACTCAAACAACTATAAAAAGATAATTATTTCGAAGTGTACCATCGAGAAGTGACAATACACTCTATCAACTATAAAAAGATAATTATTTCGAAGTGTACCATCGAGAAGTGACAATACACTCTATCAACTATAAAAAGGTAATTATTTCAAAGTGTACCATCGAGAAGTGACAATACACTCTATCAACTATAAAAAGATAATTATTTCGAAGTGTACCATCGAGAAGTGACAATACATATAAAAAGGTAATTATTTGAAGGTGTAGCAACCTGGACCAGCAGCGGGTTGCCGAACCGCAGCGCGGACTCGAGGTTCTTGCGGAAGGAGTCGTCGAGGAACGACGTCTTGGTGATCTTGCGTTCCTTGAACTCGCGCAGGATGAACTCCGTGGCCTGCCCCGACGGGTCGATGATCAGCGGGTAGCGGTTGAAGCGCTGCAACACACAAGTCACATTTATAACCTTTGTGCATTCCTACTAAGTGCTGTGTCTTTTTACATTCCTACTAAGTGCTGTGTCTTTGTGCATTCCTACTAAGTGCTGTGTCTTTGTGCATTCCTACTAAGTGCTGTGTCTCTTATTTTGACACGTCTAACGTGTCAAAATACGCACTCTTGAATGCTCGGGGAGTAAGCTAGCAAATGCGTGATGAGAGAATCACGACAACGGAAGTCAAGAGGAATATGACTTAGTGAAGACAAAAAGAAGAAATCGTTTCGTATATTTTTTTTTTCGTACTCGGGCAAGTGTGAGGCGCGAGCACACATGTTGTTTCTCTCTCTCTCTCATAACCAGTGTATCAAATAAAGTTGGTTTTGTTACTTCAATCCTGTGGTCGAAAACACAATCATATTTTTTTTTCTCATTTTTATCTCTTTGTTCATCGACGGCTGGAGCTTGGTAAAGGGACCCCATAATCGATTTTTGCAGCTATCCCCTCCCATAAGCTAACGTCGCAACTTTCAATAGTGAAACAAAACGTTACTGAACGTGTCACCCGTGACCATGCTACAGCGCAAGGAGTATATACGTTATCTAGTCAAATAATCAGCATGTGCTATTAACATTATAACATACGACGCGACGCGCCCGTCTCAGAGTCAAGCATCGTCGCTCCGACTGCTCCGAGTCACGCGTATACGAACCTCGCGATCAGCTGTGGTGCGGCCAGCGACCGCACGGCGCCACAAGTGAGCGGGGCCTACGAGCGAGAGAGACAGCGAGCGCCGACTTGTATATATTGCCAACATTTCGCGTAATAAATCACTCATCGACTAGCCATCGTATTATTCACTAAATATATTACCTTAAGCATGATAGCGTTCTCGACGCACAGCTCGTCGGTGGGCAGCGCGTTGGCCTGCCAGCGCAGGCGCTCGTCGGGGTTGCTGAGGTACTCGGTGCGCGCGATGTCGCCGCGGAACCGGATGTTGGCCGCCGCCAGGTGAGACGTCCAAGTCGAAAATAGGTTTTGGCGGTACTGGAGCAACCACGAGACGAGTTAATATACTACATATAGACGCAAGAGGCGCCCCGCGCTTAATTTTCTTTTCGTGATTAATACATATAATTTAGAATTTTATTGGTCATAAATAAGATAAAATTATTAAGTGTACTGGTACGCTATTTGCTCTATGTTAGATAGTCATTATAGAAGCAGAGAAAATGAATTTGGGGTTTATCCACCTTTGGCTATATACACTGGTTCTCTCTTCTATTGAGTAATTAAGACATTTCGCGTCTATCCAGCTTGGCTGTGGTGGCCCGTCCTATTAGGGCACTGCTACGGTAGGCAACACTCACGTGCTGGTCGAAGTAGCCGCCGTACGCGATGAAGGCGGCGGACAGCAGCACGTCTCCCACGATGGTGCTCATTTGCGAGCGGAAAGTCTCGGAGCTGCACTCCCAGCGCTCGCGCTCGATCACCAGACTCTTGAGCAGCGCGATGGACCGGTCCACCTGAAACCGTTTACAAGTTTCGCATGATAACTTGACATTACAAGATATTATGACTTTTGTGTCAAGAAAGAATGAAGCTTAACTGGATGATAACTATAGTTGCATTATCTGTATTTATCGCTATACTATTTTCGCATTACGATGACATGCGTCATTTTTCATTATTCCGTGTCACGTGCTCAATATTTGGAACAAATTAATAAAACTACCACGATAAACCAGTTGCAACATCAAATGCATGACAGAAATGCCCGGAAAAAAGGAAAAGTGAATGAACTACTGAATTGACATCGAGTCGATGACGCACCTTCGCCTGCACGTTCTCCAGGTCGGTCTTGATCGCCTGCGCCTGGCTGATCAGCTGCGCGTACTCCTCCTTGTAACTGGCGATGCTCTTCTCCAGCGCGGCTATGAGCTCCCGCACCTCGTCGCCGGCCGTCACGTTAGTCTGCGCCTGGTCCTCCAGAGCCTTCAGCTCGTTACGGAGAGGTTCCACGCGTTTCAACATGTCCGCGTATTCGATCTGAAACATGTTACGCGTCCAGTCTAGTTTACACTTTACGTATGAAAATAATATAAAGCGACATTCATACGGTACGATTAGTCGTTATGATTTGAGGGTATAAAGAAAAAATTTAAATCGAATTCTTAACAATAAGTTATGGATACAATGTTCATAATTACTGTTAACAATTTTTCAATTAAAGATCTCCGGCACGAATCGTTGAACAAATAATTCGATATCTGTTTTATGTAAACCGATGTACGAAAAAAAAACGTTATTAGATTTTTCTATGATGTACCTAAGTTGCACGTAAGTAAAGTTTTTAAAGTTGCTATTGAATTCAACACCATAGTCACGATTTTCTCCAATCAAAGTAATAGACTCATCGTACAGTATAAATGCGCCATTTGAAGTAAGACATTACCTGAGCGATAGCCCATTTCACCATCGGCCCACAAGCCATACTAGCTCTGTTCACTTTCTCGAAGTTGTACTCCGCATTACTCAAATAACGGCTCCTCATTTTCTCGCGAACATCGTCACTGGCGCAAAACGACATGTGATTAATATCTCTATCGAGTTCGAAATGGAAAAAATGTACCAAACCAAAAAAAAAAAAACAAATTTGGACAATTTAACTTCATGCAAAACTACTAAATCTGGTAAACGTCACAGCTTACACAGCAACAAAAAAAAAGAAAAATGGATGTCCAATAACTCGAAAACCAAATAGATAGCAAACGAAACAACCAAAATATTAAAAAAAGAAAAAAGCAATCGTCGGTGAACAGAGAAGTTTCCTTTGTACCAAAGATGACATTTATTGGCAAATACATTCATGCAATCACAACTCTTTCTCTGAAAAAGTATCCCCACTATAATTGACATATCATGGAACACCTGAAAAACCTTTTATATTAATACTATACTAGGTAATTTTATATCTATTATTACTACTATAAGTAGTTGTTTAGTTGTGAGTTGTCATGAAGTTCAGGTTAAGTGTAATGTTAATAGATTTTCTACGCCAACCCGCACCAACTAGAGTATCATGCTGTACAAATCCATGAATATCATTGCATTGTGTAGTTTTCTTGCAAAAATGCACATTTCAATTACCTGGTATATAGTTCTATCCTGACAACAGATCTACATGCGGTCCATACACAAATCATAAATGCAAATATACAGCATGCAAAGCAAGCCAAAAGCGAACAGAAATACCATACACCAATATCTACTGTCCCACCCTTCCGAAAATATGCTCCTCATCCGAAATTGCACAGTTTTACATTAATTAGGTTCAAAAGTCCAGTAACTTTCTTTCGATAACATAGACTGTAAGTAAAACCTATGTTGTTCTCATAGTGCATCTGCATCTTAAAGTTTCCTCGAACATTATTTATAACAAATGAACTTATAACCATCAATGTTTGATACTCAGAGTATTGTAGCTATAAGATTATATGCGTGACAGATGTTACATTCCGAATCACACAAACAAACAACAAAATGTTTGAACAAACATGATAAATAATCACAATTCAGTAAAAATTAAATAAATCGATTTTAGAATGTTAGTTTTATTGAATTGAAATTTTATAAAGAATGGCCAAAGTATCGATTATCTTGAAGAAAATCTAAAATTGGCAACTAAGTAACTAAATTGGTTCTAGTATAATTATGTCGTTTCGTTACGAGACAACAACTCACAGCATTCTTAATTTTTATAGTAAATGTAGGTTACTGCACCTTCAAGCCTCACTGTAGTAGGAGTGGAATCGATAGGCGTCTCATGAGGAGGACGGGACCAGGCGGGGCGGGTAGGGCCGTAACTAGCCTCTGGTGCGGCGGTGCGAAGCTTTATAGGCTATATTATCAAGGGGCTGTTGTGTCCTTGAAAAATTGTTTGTTGCATTTTCTGTTTTCCTGGGCCTCTGTATCCCGTCATGGGACTTTCGACTGGACATGGTTTTCCCTAGTTACGGCACAGGGGTGGGGAGGGGGGGGGGCAAGCGGTAAGGCGGTGCTCACGTGATATCCTCAGTGGAGAAGTTGGACACGATGCTATTGATGAAGTTCTCTCTCATGATGACCGCGCGTATCGCCTTCCAGTCCGTCGCGTTCTCTCCCAGCAGTAGACAGATGGACTCGAGCGCCACTTTGACTAGGGCCGGCGGGTTGCCCATCGAGCGTACTTCGACCAGGTGCTGCTTCTTTATAGACTTCACCGCTGCATCCGCCACCGCGAAGCGAAAGAAATATCACAAAAGGCTTTAGCTGACGTCGCATGCGCCTGTTAGTCACTTTGTACGTCGATTAATAACAACAGTCACATATGCGAGCAAGCGTAGCGTATTTACAACGTCGTCTAATCGGTAAGTAAAAAAAACATTCAAAGAAAAGAGACGGAAACTAATCGAGACGCTAGAAAGGGACGCCTACATGTCATCATGTACAATGCACTAACTAAATGTCTTTGCCAATAAATAATCTTTACTAATTACGAAGGAATGCTTGCTATCTACGTAGATGTTGATCGTAAATTGAAGTTATATTTGTTATTAACAGACACCACAAGACGCTTTAAATTACAGATATGCTTGTAAATAGTGTGTAACATTAAATTAAACGGTTTCATTCTTCTATTATCATCAGTAATAAAAATTAACCCAAGCCAGCCGAAAACCGGAGTTCACTTTAAGATTCACATTACTAAGTTGAAATTATAATGTTATTTGTACTATCATGTGTATAGAAAGTGTGCAAAATTTTATAACGCTCTGGTATGTCGATTATGTAAATAGTTCAGTAATCACAAGAATGTAAACTAGATTCCGGTTTTAATCCTCTGTAATATAGAAATAAAAATGTTATATAATATCTAATTTATAATGAATAGTCATATACTTAGTGAATATAGATCATTACTATAAACGAACGACAATGACAGATTACACGTAATGTATTATTGTACGCGTTAGCGTCTCGACGCACGGTCCCTATTGAACGCAAAGGGTTTTATGAGATAGCTAGTGACTACTATATACTACTCATAGACACATGTAAGACAAGTCGTCTTGCACACGCGTTGCCAGCCTTTAAGGAATAGGTATGCTCTCTTCTTGGAGACCCCTAAGTCTTATCGGATAGGAAATACCGAGGGAGGCAGCTGATTCCACACTGGTTGTCGCTATATAAATAAAACCGTTTAATAATAATTTAATGATAGCGTCATATGAGCGTCGTGAGATCTCCGTGCCGTAAAGCGTGAGCACTAACGTGATGTTCTCCGTCTCGAAGTTAACTATAGTCGATATGAAGTTGTCCTTCATAACGACGGACCGTATCCCTTTCCACGTATCGCCCTTTTCACCGAGGAGCGTGCATATCGACTCCAGTGCCATCTTCACAACGGACGGAGGGTTCGCCATGGACCGAACCTCGACCAACTGTTGTTTCTTGATCGAGCGCACCGCTGTTATGTGAGAGGACCTTGTTACTCAGTACAATTTTGCTACACATATTAAAGTGACTGTTTTGTGCGACGTAAACATGTGCGCAATTCGCACATGGTAGAAGTTAAATTTCATAAAACAACCTACGAGATACAAAATTGTATAGAATTTTGTGACGTATCATCGTTTCATCATAGATTCTAAAGATCTTTCACTTTCAAAAACATCTCAAATTATTAAGCTTTAGATACATTTATCAAGCGAGTATATTTAGCATATTAATAGTACAGGACAAGCTGTTAGCTAATCTACAAACAGGTGAGTTGGTTGGAGTGAAAAAGAAGACCAAACCGTTTTGCGCCTCGATGACCGCGGGCTCCACCTGGTCCAAGTCCGCCATTACGTCTCGGCGCTTCGCTTCTATTTCCTTCGTTTGTTTCTCTAAAGCAACCTAAATCAGTAGAAAGTGCGTTTAGAAAACAAAGTAATTGTGTCTTTTTATAGACACATCCCGTAGACATTGGTCAGAGGTAGTGCTACCGCAGCATATCACCTAATCCCTTTCATGGGCTCCTGGCCAATACCATATAATCCGCACTATACACGACAAAATAGCGGTCAATTTAAGGTCCAATTCGACTGCAATGGAGCACAATTACCTGAATATCCTGACTCTCTACTTTCTTCTTCTCCGCCTCTTGCTGATCCTTGATCATCTGTCGCAGTTTCGCATTGGCAGCTTCGTTCTTAGCTTGGAGCTCCTAGAATGTAAATATTATAGTATATATAATTGGTCACAATGACAACTAATATATTGGTAGGCTATGAAGTATCAAATAACAAGACACTTAAGCATATTAAAAACCGGCCAAGTGTAAGGCGGACTCGCGAATAAAGTTCCGATCAAAAAACGACGGCAAAAATATTGGTGTTTCTAAGTCTGTTTACGGACGATATAATTTTACTCAATAACGATTCTTTAATTGATCTGTGCACGCATCGCTCGATGGAGTGAAAGAAGCAACTTGTTACGCTATCTTGTACGCAGGCTCCGCCCATTCGGATTCGGTCGGACTTGGAACGTTATTGTGGCGTCATATTTTTCGCACGTTATCGATTTAAACAACATTATTAAATTAAAAACACTGTAACACTGTAAAGTTAAGGTTATTGTGTGTAACACCCACATTGAATAATTTATGCAATTTTTTAGTATTTGTTGTTATAGAGGTGACAGTAATAATACATCATCTGTGAAAATTTAAACTATGATGGATCTTGAATGCACCTGGCGTAAAACAGAGGAGTCTTAGTAATAGGATTCCGGTATTATTCTTTGGGTACGGAACCATCAAAATTATTACAAGTTCATTAAACATTCAAATTATTGAACGTTTAATGAAAAAAAGAGTCCGGAAAGTAAAGTATAAATTTTAGCTATATCTATTTTTTCGCTTTTTCGGTTAAATATTATTTAAACGAAAAAAGTGCCTTTCTCCAAC
Organism: Eumaeus atala; assembly: GCA_017140195.1. NCBI lineage: Eukaryota > Metazoa > Arthropoda > Insecta > Lepidoptera > Lycaenidae > Eumaeus > Eumaeus atala. The sequence goes on along the minus strand of JAFELO010000058.1, from coordinate 246,021 downwards.
CTTTCCCGACCACCGCATTTTCACAAGCCGCGCGTAACGAGACGGCGTAAGTCATCACAGAGGGGCTACCTGGCTCTTGACGGCGAGGCTCTTCTGCATCTCCTCCACCTGCTCCACGGTCTCGGCGATCTTGCCAAGCCCCACGTTCAAGTGCAGCTGCTGCTCCTCGAGATCTGCCCGCTTTTCAGAGTACAGCTTCACCATTTGTTGGATAAAGTCCAGGTAATGTCTGGGGAAAAATAAATATATTACGTAAAAAAAATCACCCTTTTATACGTAGACTTTGTGAGGGAGTACTTATTACTTCAACTTATTAGTCACTTTAACCTCTTATACTTGCCACTTCCTTCTAACACACTTTGTAAATCTAAAACAGGGAATATATCGGATTATGAGATTGAGAGTAACTCAGACATACAGACATACACATTGAAATTGTAGGATACCTCTTTTTTGCGGAAGAGAAAGAATGTCTAAGAGCGGATTTTAAGTCTCGTTGCGTGCCATGTGTGCGCCAGCGGCGCCGCATGACATGCATCATGAGATCTATGGTCAAACAGAAATGTATTATTTGGATTTTTTATATTTCTATACATTCCGGAGCGACGAAGACGACGGTGTTAGCACCTCTAAGCATCAGAGAACAATCCGTTCCGATTTCTTGTCAGCATTGTCGTATTGCGGTCCCATCGAAAAAAAAACAAAGATGGAATAGAGTGCACTTGTGGCTGCGCATACAGATAATAATTAGCCCGTATTTGGTTAATTTCTACATAAATGATCGATATAACCAAAATGCGGCCTTATACCTAGGTGTGATGGCCATGGTGCGGTTGGCGCGCTTGGCGAGCCTTGCGTTGGCGCGGTGCAGCGTTTGATGCACGTACACGCACGCGTTGACGACCGCATCGCGCTGCGCCGGCCGCGCGCCCACCTCTCCGCACGCCGCGGGGAAGTCCGCGGGCGGCACGTACTCGACTGAATCCAAGTCCATGCGGGACGTGAACTCCTTGCCCACCTGGGAACATACCCAGTAATGTTACTTTGACACTGAATAAAGTAGTTACATTCTATTCTGTTCAAATGACGTAGTCGACTACCGAATAATCAGGAGTTTATCGACAATATGCGCCACCTTGAACCTAAGAAAATCATATCGACTTGAGAATGTGAACCAGAAGACACGCGCATAAATATTCATCAAAACTTAACATTATCTAATAATGGGGTAGATTAAAAAAAATGCATGTAAAAACAACAAAGAATATTGTGTACAGTATTTAACCTTGTTATGAATATATAAATAAAGAATTATACTAAAATAGATAGATAGAATAGTTTAGATAAGTAAAGTGTATCCCCTTATAAAAAAATAAAAGGTTGTATAAAAGAAAGACTTAGTATAAAGCATGGAAGTACGAGGAGCATTAAAGCGAAAAATGGTATGAATGAGAATAGGTAAAAATAGGCTCTGATGGTGTCAGAGGATCCTGATGAATTAAAAAATTTAAAAAAAAAAATAGTGGGGAAGGTGGTGGGGCTTAGTAGCCTGGGTGAAACCAGGCGAAGCCAATTGAACCGAGGTGGATCTTCGCACCTCTCTTATAAGAAGAGGGTGCTAAAGATTAGGAGGAGGAAACACTATCGGTACCCCTCTTATAAGAAGAGGGGACCAAAGAAGGGGCGAGGATGGGAACCTCACCCCATTGCACTGTCCCATAGTCGGTGGGGTTGTCTTGTAGTGAGGGGCAAACCCATCTGTGGAGGAGCCGGTCCCTTAGAAGCTGACTAGCCGACGAGGTGCTCAGATGATTTGTTTGTTCCGGGGTACCTCATCAAGGGCGGCACTGATGGCTCTCGCGGTGGTTTTTTGGGTATACAGCACTATCATGTCCCGCGAGTCCCACACACCACTGGACCCCACCCAGGGCCAGTGAAATCGCCTAAATGCTTTAAAAAAAATAAAATAATAAAAGTAGGGTTATAAATAGGTAGTGTTAGGTACCTGGAACAGCGCACCGTCACTCCAGTCGCCGAACCAGTTGAGCACGCAACGGTTGAAGAGCGCGGGCGAGGTGGCGGCGCGGTCTTTCAGACCCTCAGAGGACGGGTTCATAGTGAATACCACGTGTAGGTTGCGCATTACTTGACCAGTAAACCTGGAACACACGCGTATGGTGTAAACTTGAGGCTTTTTATTGGTGCGACTCATAAAGTCTTAATAAAGAAAGCATAGTGTCGGTACTTGGTCATTGATTTATTGTAACACAGCTAAGAAAGAGGCTTTCTACCCCAGTATGTTCAATCTGATTCAATAATTACGCAAACCAATAAAATAGAATATAAATCTCCTGTGTTTCGGTATATCCATACAAGGAGATTGTTGCATAATTTAAACAAAGGCGATTCCAAATAACTATACAAAAATACAACACCACGATCAAATATCGCTACATATCACCCTCTAACAAATATAGTAGTTATCACTCCTTACCACTTGTACAGTTCGTCGTTGGAATCCAGCATCAATCCCTCCCTCTGTGCGCCTTCCTTGCACTGAGTCATGAGCGCTGCGAACTCGTCGCCTTCGAACAGACCGGGCACCTGCACACATTTAGTGTCAGAAAAATCAGGAGTCGCTTAAAATATAATATAACCGATCAATCAGTTCGCTTAGCATCGTACTTGCAGAGTGTCAAACGCTGTAAAACAGCAAATTTTTCTCCGACACAATCTCATTAGAACAAGGACGAAGTAAACAAACACACGATAAGTGGACATCGTCAAGAAAATGTTGAACTCCAACTCACAAATGGCACGAAAATTAATAGCAGCATATATTGACCCACATTAGCCCAAGCGTCGACAACGAACCGCAAGTGGTCCATAAAAACAGAACATCAGGATGTCAAGCCGGCTTCTACTGCAGTCAGCCGGTTCAATTGGGCTGCCGTCACGTTACCTCTCCGTTGGCGAGCAGCGTGTTCATCCTCTCGAGGAAGCCGCTGTCCAGCACGTTGGACTCGTCCAGTATGAAGGCCACCTTCTCGTCGCGGCAGCCGGCGCGCCGCAGCACCGAACGTAGGTCCTCGTCGAAGTCAGCGCCGGTGTACTTGTTGTGGACCTACAAAATATAACATGAGCGTCGCATCTTTGGCTGCAAGTTTGTCTCCGTGTCCGTGTTGTTACCGTGTCTGTCCCAGTGAACTGTTGTAGAGGAGTTTTAGGAAAAGTGCAGGGTAAACATTATTTGCCAATCTATACATCCTATTGACGCTCAGTACTTCGGGCCAGATACAATGGTTCCAATCAACAGTTGAAGCAAATGAAGTTACATATATATGCTTAAAAACGTTAGCATTGCTTTTAATGTAGTAAAGCATAAATTTTATAAATATTATTTTGGGGATTATATGAAGAAAATTCACATAAACTCCAAAATAATATGCCTTGGGGGAAAGAAGGGCAACGCATCTGCGTAATCTCGGTTTGCGGGTGTTATTGGGCGTCAGTAGCAATATAAGGATCAAACTGTTTGTTGGCACTCTTACATAATAAAAAATAATAATACCATTTGTGTGAACCATTGTGATTTTATAATACCATTATGCAACTGTGACTTCTATATTTCAAGTAAAAGCGCGTTACTAATATGCAGACTATAAAGTCAGCTAAGACGAGGGATGTCAAGGCATCAACACAGTAATGTCACATTGGCACAGCGGATGTAGCCAAGAGTAGTGAGACATGCCTTTGTAGAATTTTTGTTTTAACAACGCTGGTAACGATTTGCACTTTAAAATTGGTCACCACTGACGCCATGCTTACCTTGATCTGGAAGATGGTGAGGCCGTTCATCCAGGCGACGAAGCGGCTTAGCGTGGTCTTGCCAGCGCCGGATACGCCGATAAGCAGCAGGTGACCCTGCGGTTGGCGGAAGATACGGTCGATGCGCAGCACGTGTTCCAACACCTCATCGAACAGCACCAGCGGCACGTCCAGCTCCTCCTCGTAGAACACCTGCACATATTCATACAATAGACATATAAACATATACATTTATAAATGTACGTGCGAGCCGCGTGGAGAACCACTCACGCGCACACTGCGGCACGTCCTGTTCCTCCTGGTAGAACACTAGCCCAACCACATACAAGCACGAACGAGCGTTTATCCCCACAGACGTGCATACAAATGTCCAGTATACTAAAACATATAGGAATTGGTGCACATAAAAAGACATCGAAATATCGAGCCATAGTACTAGTTGCTTAATTGACATGTGTGCATAACCGTGTAGTCGCGTTTCGGCTCCAATTGCTCATGTTCCATATGTAGCGGTTATCAGTCCTTAATTAATCTTACCTTTAGTCTTGCTTTTACATATTCTCTCAGTTGATCCCTCTGCACCGGCACATAGTCCTTGCTGAGCCAGTTGCTGTATAGGATCGGTCTTGCCAGAGCTTGCTCCCTGTTGATGCCTATAAAGACAAAAGACTAGCATTAGGTTATATACAAAATATGATTTCTTTATAACTATGTGTGATTTAAGCGGGACATCTAATCCAATCAACCATTCTCACTTTCTCAGGATAAAAATATTTTTATATTGTACCACATTGTAATATATCTGCGTGCTAAATTTCATCCAAATCAGTTAACAAGTTTTTGCGTGAAAGCATAACAAACACTCTTTCGCTTATTTGTTTAGATGAGATCAAAGTAGGCATCAACGTGGTCCATTTCCATTGTCAACATTATGTTAAGATTTTTTGAGGAAAGGCAAATCAGGCCTCGTGACGTTCTTATGGTAGTTGGTATGGACCCTACAATTTGTCTTATAATAACGCTCCTCGATTCCGTCTGGTCCAGCATGATAAGATGATCATAATACCTGGGAAGAATCTCATGGCGACGGTGTCGATGTTCTCGTCAGTCCACTGTCGCTCTGTATCCTCGACGAGCCGGTCCTGGAACAGGCGAAGCGCCTCGTGCGCCCACAGCCGTACCAGCCCCTCCACAGTTAGATTGTCTAGAGGTCTGCAATAAAATTTTATATTTAAACATATCATTACCTGTTCTGTTGAAAATATCGAGAGAAGTCATTTATCTCTTTAAAATTTTGTAAAACACAAGTCTATTAAGGTATCTCAGGAAATGTATGTAGTGTTTGATAAATAAAATGTTTAATAATTTATTCTTCATTAGGCGTCTTGAGGTTATCGCCGCCATTACATACCTGATGGCCTCGCATATGCCGCGCACCCAGCGCGTCATTTCACGCGGCGAGTACACGTAGTGCGGCTGCATGTCCTGAGTGAAGCGCTCCTGCGACGCAAGGTATAGGTGCACCATGGCTTGGGTGAGCGGCTCAGCGTACCCGCGCAGAGCGGGCTGCATGCGGAGCATGGCACGCGTGAATGTGCCATAGATCTGCGCACGAGTGAAATGTAAGTTAGGTGACTGTTGTATCCGTGTCTGAAGGCTCGCCGTACCTAAGAAGTTGCATGCAGAAGGGACGCAGGCACTCATGAAGGCGCCATATGTATACGCACGAGCACGCAACGCTATAAAAGATTACCAAGGGTTGCAATTGCAACAACGAGTCAGAAGCTTGTAAAAATACTTAACATTGATTCAGTTAACTTAAGAAAAAGGGGCCTATCGCCTCCCGCTTTCCCCCACTCCCTTTAAACGGCTAGAGCATTTTAGGAAAGCAGCGAAATATTTTCATCGACGATAGGAATTATGTACGGTTCCATTATCTTCAGTCACATACCTGTTCAAGCGACGTCTCGCCGGGGTAGTCGACGTATATAACCGGCACGTGGCGCAGCAGGCGGTGCGACAGTGGCTTACGGCCCGGGTCGGTGGGCGGGTTGCAAGCGCCTACGAACTGGATGCGTTCCAGGTGCACCCACGAGTGGTCTGCGTACAGAACAGACGACAATAAAATATATTAAAAAACTAATGGAATGGAAATAAACTTTTAATTTGAATGCATGTGACGAAAGCAGCTTATTCTCCGCGAGATTCGATTAAAAAAAATGTGAAAATGAAATTATCAAAAATAGGTCCTTGCATTATTCAATATGCCTGTAATATGTCAAATGCTAGAAAAGGTCCAGTGGTACTGAATACTAGTATGGGTTACTAATGGCTGTGTTGATACTTCAGTCAGTCAGTAATGACGTCACTACAAAACGACTGGGTCCGCGGTGATTCGGAATGTAGGCTGGTAACAAAAAAAAGTTAATTTAAGGACATTCCCAGTATCTCTATATGAAAGAGTGATGACGTCCAGACAGATAAAATACTTTCGCATGTATATTATTAGAACGGGTACAGATAATATAAAGCAACAATAAACTTGCCACTAGCTCTATAGAATCCCTTGTGTTCGAGCAGCTGGCGCAGGAAGGAGATGACGCGCTGTGTGCCGTACTGGTCCATGTCTGGCAAGTTGATCTCGTCGCAGAACAACACCAACCATTTCCCGAGCTGGAAAATACACAATTTCGGATCAAGCCTCTTAACATTTTGCTTCTAACAACAAAAGATATTCTACTGTAACGGAATTCATATAGTTTGATCTTATGTCTAATCATTTGCTTAACACGTAAAAGGCAGCTGATTTGTTGTTTTCACCCTTTTTGATGTCTATGTTATCGATGTTGTATTATCATATTGACAATGAAAGAGAGATTACTGTTAACAAACTGTGTGTCAGCTTCGATATGCGACTGGAGATGGCTCCGTAAAAACAACGATTCTCAAGTGAGCTTAACTGATTTGTATCGTTTTATAATATACTAGCTTTTACTCGCGGCATCTAGCGCCTATAATTTGAATGTCTCACCTGCACGGGCGCGAGCACGACACCGTTAGGCGTTTTACGGTACTCGCAGTAGTGGTCGAAAGTCTTGAGCAGCAGCTCGGGCGTGGTGGCGGACGAGAAGTTCAGACCCACCACCTCCATGTCCGGCAGCGCGCGGAGAGCCGAGAACAGCGTCATCGTCTTACCGGACCCGGGCGGGCCGCATAATACTGGATGTAAAAAACCAGTTGCAATTAAAAGTATAAAATTACAGAGCTAACCTCATTATTTGAAGTTGGTTAAATAGTTTCCAATACCCGCTAGTAACTGTCCAATTATGTAAATGTTAATAAGAAAGTTACGGCCTGCAGAGAAGACAAATGAGGTGGAATTTCCTGAGTAATTCATAAGAATATTTAATAAGTTAATATGTCACTTGAAATGTACTTTTTAAAGAATAGTCCTATTGCATGAGTACAACTGCGTATATGTAATGTGCATACGAGTGCGTATGTGCATGTGATTTGTACGCACAAGCACACATGTGTACGCACAAGTCAATGTGCGTGCACGCTTACCTAGTGGCTTATGCTCCGCCAGCCAAGTGTAGAGCAGCGCCTCGTGCCGCACGGTGTCTAGTGTGGGGACGACTACGTCTGGTGCCGCTACCTTGTGCGTCTCCACCTCTATCTGCGGCACCTTGGCCGACCAAGCTACCCACTCGCCCGTCATCGACACCTGGCAGAGGACATTAGGGGAGTCAATAAAACGGTGTTACTGTAAAATCTTTGGCAACAATTCTTAAAACTAAAAATGTAACAAGGCATTACCTCAAAGTCAATGATATGCTGGTTGGGTCCACAGTTAGGCAGCTGCATGGTGCTGGCCGACCGTATAAAATCGCCCAGTTCGTTACGATCCTGAAAAAATTTTATTCCTTTTGTATACGAAAAACTAACGGCGTTACAATTTTTATATAAATAACTAGCTGCCACGACGGACGTTTTTTTCTCATAAATTGAATGTGTTGTCATTGTAACGAGTAAACATAAAAGTAAAATGTTAAGGGGAACAATCCCTATCACTTAAAGGTATGAAAAATAGATAGTACCCGATTCTCAGATTTACTGAATATAACATTCCAGTATGCCTGAGAATCTGCATATAAAATTTGATAGTCATTGGTAAAGTCGTTTCGGAGGAGTGAGGTAACTAACATTGTGACACGAGAATTTACTGTAACAAATCATAAGTCCTTTCAGCACATAGAATATTCTGGGAATTGTCAGTGCCTTACCTTTAACTTGGCGTCGCCCGCGAACGACCACAGTAGCGAATAGACGAGCCATTTGGGCACGTAAGCTTCTAGCTGCTCGTTGGTGATGGGGAAGTCGGGATGCTGTCGGTTGTATCCCAAAATATTCCTGAAGATAAAGTAGTAATAATCTACAAGCAGGCATTATAAACGCGTCCTAAACACACATATATGCTGCAATTACTTCCTACTCTTTTTTTCTGATTAAATTCGTTGCGTTTCCCAAGGCATTTTTGACACTCCCTCGAGCTCCATGCGATCTTAACAAAAACACGTGGTGTATGTTGGCGATCCTGAAGATACAGCGGTGGGAAAGTGTGATGTGTGCCCGACAAAAATAATACTGTTATTATGGTGAATGATACGCGTGACACAATTTGATTATAGTGAGGTAAGAAGTCAACTTGTTAGCAATAGTTACGAGTTTGATTAGTTACTACAAGGTTAGTGCGGGGATATAAAGTAAAGATGTTGTGGGCAGGTTTCTGTTTCTATGTCGATATGACATCATCGACGCAGTAAAATTGTGGCCAAGTTGTAGTACGCCTAATTGTGTACATCGTATCGGCATGGTGGATATGACCTCACCGACGCCAGCAAATTCAGTACCTGACACCGCGATTGAGCATAGAGTGCAACGAAGAGAGCGCGCGATGACGCGTGAAGTCCATGATATGGTCGAGCGACGCGGCGCGCTCCAGGCACTTCACCACCAACCCGTCGCCGTAGAATAGCGGTTGGAGTATGGCTGCCACGTCACGTTGTGTCTGTTCCAAGCAAATACCCAATCCATTACAATGTTTGTTTACAAATATTTATGAAACAATTTTTATGGAAAAAGGAACATTTTATTTTTCAAATGAAATTGAATTTTCTTTAGTATTTTATACAATATAAAATAAAATTGCCTACCTAAGGACACTTGGGCTGCCAAAACGTATCTGTCGATATCTATATTACGTAAATCCGGATTGTTAAGCTAATTATAGAAGAACAAACACCAACCTGCAACGCGGGTGACAGAATGTTCTCGGTGGCGTTTTGATCCCCGCCCGCAGAGGGCGCCGCCATGACGATACTGAACGAATCCTCTTCACCGTCCTCCAGGGGGATATTCCTCAGTCTAAAATAGTTAAGCATTATGTTCATAAACCGTTTTGTAAGTAGTACTGAATGTGATCTCCGTATGGGAGCCAGTTTGGGTTGTGCCAGCTTTCCGTAAACTGTTGTTGTGCGGATATCTATGGGATATAGACGTACCTCAATAGATAGTTCTCGAATATCATCTCAGTTGTCAGCACGTCCTGGGAGAACCACACCATGCCGCAGCGGGACACCGTCGCAAGGGTAGCGTACTTCAGGTCTTGCACCTGCGAAGCACGTCACATCAAGGTACTACAATAAAATTAATTATTACAAATGCTTATGTGTCGTTGTTGGAGCACCGCATACCCACTGCTGGAGCCGCAACAGCGGCTGAAGTTTACTCGTTAACATCTAGCATGATCCTGAATAAAAGAAGCGAAAAGAGACGATGCGTGAAAAGGTTACGCTCGGAGTTACTGTCTCGTATCTTTTAATCTAAGAGACTTTGTGAATATTGATTCACAAACTATGTTATAACTGGATAGCTGATACAAAAGGTGAAATCTCAAGGCTGAATAGTCAGCGCCCGTCTCTACTGAAAAAAACAGTTTTACGTTTTCGCGGATGTGTAAGCTTCGGCTTTCTATAAAAAAAATATTGTTCGAACATAAGTGCAAGCGTTCTAGCAAAGCCAGTAATTCGGGCACATCAGATTGTTCGCGAGACGCTCCGGTGGAGTAAAGTAGATATTAGCTATACATATGCCTGTGCATATGGATCAGTGATCTGATCTGTATCAGTGCTGAAATAAGAAAGGAAAACATACTTTTCACGATATTTACGCAGTAGTGATTAGAGAATTATCCAGGACGAAGGCCAACGGCAGCGGCGGAAGGTAAAGGGAGCATTGGACAAAAGTAAGGTGTGTTGTGGGTGGTACCTCAAACATGACGCGCACGTTGGGCGGCAGACTCAGCCGCTCGCCGTTGGGCAGCGTGAGCAGCTTGTTGTCGTCCAGCACTGAGTTAAGGTTCTCCACCCACTCGGGGTCCACGTCTCCGTCAAAGATGATCCACTGGCGCTTGTTGATTTCGCCGCGGACATTGTCGATTATTTTCCTAACAGATTGTTAACAAAATTTACCACCCCGATCCTTTCCTAGCCTATTCATAAATTCAATTAATATTTTAAGCAATGTATGTGAGATAATCATACTACTGTTTCATATGCACGAGAACAATATATGTGTGTTTTCAAACTAAACATATCTCTCACAGGAGTTTCTTCTTCTCGATTACACTTAATCCATAAATTAAATAAATTTTAGTAGACTTCAACAACAATTTTTAATACATGCCTCATTACTATCGCGTAATGTTCTCATTGACGTAAGAGCCGGTTTCGCAGGTTCCAATAAAAAATTCCTAATATGTTTAGTTTGCGTTTAGCATTTAGATATATTTGAGAAGTAATAAATATAAATAGTAATCTTCCTTTTTAGGAAAATAAATTAAGTACTTTCACGCCTGTTATCCCCGAAGAGGTAGGCGGAGGTGTACTAGTACATCCACAACTATCCAGTAGATATACTAGAACACCCACGATCAGCCAAGGTACTGAGGCCCATGTAATTCGCTTCAACAGGTTGTCGTGTGAGATAAATAATAGGAGATACGTGTGTAGGGGCTAGTAGTAACCTATGAAGCGGGTCCTTAATTTATTAATAGAGAACAAGATTAAAAAAGTATGAGGTGACAAACCTCAACACATGTGTGAAGAGACCGTCGGTCCACTCTCTGGTGTTGGGGTCGAGCACTCCGTACAGCGTCTCCTTGGACATGGCCTTCGGGTCGATCACGTGCGCCACTCCCTCCACTCCTTCGAATCTATGTTAAAAAAAGAGAAGACTGCAATAATCCATTCGGGAGTCATGCAAAAGCACGACTGATCTGTACGAGATATTTATGCATTTTTCTTTTGATAGTGAGTAATAAGAAACAAAACATAAAATTGATATTATTTTTAATGTAGCATTCACACATCTGTAATTCTGTGCCCGGGACTTAAGTTAAACCTGTCCCAAGGGAAGTAATTGTTATTGGGTTTTGAAATAAATTTTTAGATTATTTAATAATCTAAAAATTGTGTATCTCTGTCAAATGTTATCCTAATTCTTCGACTAGATTTTGCGTGAAGGAATGACAAGCATACATAAAACCTTGCGCACCTACAACATTAGTAGGATTGCAGAATGTGTTGCCCTTATGCAGTCTTTTAATGTCAGGGATACAAAACAGTAGCATCATCACATCCATACATACAAGACATTAAGTGATTAGTAGTCAACGTCATAATCATCATTATCGGTCCACTGCTGGACACAAACCTCTTTTAAGTGCTTAACAGTACGAGCTAAATAATTTGACAAACCGTTCCAAAGCCTTGAGTAGCACTCGCCAAGCAGTAGACTTGCCGCTTCCTGATGGACCCACCATCATGAGACCGTGGTTTAGTTTGCAGATCTGGTACAGTTGGAGAACCTACACACACAATGTCTGATTAATAAAGACATTTTATGTTGAAGGGACATAAATATAGATAGGAAAGAAGGCGCAGGATAGTATTCTCTAGAGACATGGTAACAATGTATGAATCATACACATAAGAGTCCTTTTTCAATAACTGATTAGCTTCTGATGTATACTATAATGTATGTTAAACAAGTGTGTAAGATTCCAATTCGAAAATGTTTTATACTTATCAGTGTCACGCTGCATAGCAGCAGAACTGCGTTGGCATGACCGGAGCGGTCCTTCTCAGTCACACGATGGCGCCGCAAATTGACATCTATTTCGTGCGATTTAAGCCTCATCGGAGATCAAAAAGGTCAACACGTTTTGCTTTACAACCATGCGAATGTTTATGGGAGTTGGTGGTCATCATATCATCTGTTTGCACCGTTACACTATAAAACAAATTCTGCCGTAAATGTTTACACATTTTAATATTTGCAGATGCGGAAAGAGGGCGTGTGTCTTTATATGAGTCATATATTATCTGGCCCCTTGACAGCAATTGCAGAAGAACGCAGTAAATTATAGGTTCTTTTTCACTTACAAGTAGAGAAGAAACTGTTTTAAATATAACATTGAAATCTGTTTCGAATTGCCTTACATTTCTTTAAAAACAGACAAGAAATATGGTACATGCATGACACAAGTAATGTGTTTTTTCTATAAATATAGCTAGTGTTTTTTAAAAAAAAAAACGGCAGTGGCTACTGACACGATCAGCCTTCCACCTGCTCGGTAATTGACGAACGCTTGGACTACCTAAACTTGACCTCAACCTGAGAACCATACCGTTCTATCTGCTTCTTGGCTGGCTGATAACTAAATATAAAATTCTTGTGTCAACAAAAGATTATGCGATTTTGTCTATAGAGTTTACTAATTTTTTGAAGCCTTATATAGCATACATTTTTACTTAAAATTGCAGAGAATTGAAGAGCATAAACGTAGAAAAATGTATAATTATTGACACAAATAATTTTGTTTTGTGACCGAGAAAAAATGTTGTGACTGTGTGAAATAGACTGAATGAAAATGGTGCGAACTTCGATATAGAATAAAGTGCAGTAATAGAGCATATTTAAGTATATAACAGCAGTGTTCATGAATAAATAGAATAAACATGTTGTTAACAATATAAGTATGTGATGCAGTATTAGTAGAGTTATACAATTTGAGTAACAACCAAACAAACCAGTTGGAAGAAACAATATACATATGAAACTAAAACAGTAACACAGTAATAGAAAAAAACAATAAAAAATTTCATATTTTTAAATTATAGTTCCGGAAATGTTACTTTCCTTTTCATCACAAAAACCTTACATGGAAATTAATTTTAATAGTCCCTTTTAAACCGTCAACTGACATACATTGCCAACATTATGTTGTCTTTAATGCAACACATAGAAGTAACACATTGGTAACCTACCAACCAAACGTCAGCTCTATACGTCACACATTATCAACATGAAGTTAGCAACGAACAGTAGCTGATCGGAGCCGCAGAGGTGAAGGCGGAAGTGGAAGCGTACACACACACACACACTTCACTGACCTTCTCGATCCACGTGCTGTGCTGCGCGCGCGACGCCGCAGTTCGCCGCTAGCGCCGTAAGCGGTTAGCATGGAAACGCATACGCATTCACTCACAGACCGACAGACCGTGTATGTGCATGCGAGGACTGCGGTTTAAAACTGACCATTTGGTACGACACCGGCACCGCGTAAAAAATAAATTCAAAAACGTGTACGCACACGCACGCACATCATTGCCTATATAGCGTAATATAATAATTATATTTTTATATCGATGTAGCAATTCTAAAGTTGAAATTTGGAAACGCACGTGTTCGCACGCACACTCGAATGACGTTTTTGTATTTTATGTTAATACATTCGTTGTTTCATTACTATATAGTAGTTATAAACCACAGTCCTTTTATATACTTAAATTAAACTTAATAATAAGCATATAATGTTAAAATGTTATTTCTCTAATTAAATCTGTTAATGATTAATATAAATATTAATGAATTAAATATATAAGTTATCATGTCCACAGGCCACACCAACACCGAACTTTAGGACGACTCAATATAAAATACAAAAAACAGTGTTCGATGGCTTATGATGTTAAAGACGTGCGTCAAAAATAATTTAATTGCACGATGTAATTTGCAAATGTTACGGCTAGAGTCAGGATGCGAGTTCATGTCCGTGAAGGGATTATTAAAAACAGGTATCGTATTTATTAGACTAAGATCCAGTACCTGCAGGAGATATGAGCATATAATGATAATATTAATATGTGTTGACTTCTCACAGCACATTAGACCAGTCTTGCGGTAAGTAACACAAGGACTTGTGTTATATAGACGACGAAAATATATTTAATATCTACATAATTTTAAGATTTCTACCTTCTCGTCTCGCACTCGCGCCCTCTGATTAAAAAGTGAATTAACCCCGCCGCGTTACCAACTGAACCAGCCGGTCGTCATTACGATCATGCAAAGTAATATTTGGTGTAAAATGGTACATTATGTATTATAACTTTGTGTTTTCTTCATGATATTTATACTACAACTTATCTCTTGACAAATTTCATACTACACAAATCAAGAATATCAAATTAGAAAATTTACAGACTCGCAGGACCATTATATCGGTACGGTGATGGAAGATTTAAAATTATAACTCGTGCAAATTTTACGATTACGGTGCTTCGGGGAGTACCCGGTCTCCGTTAATTGGACATACACTTTCTATCTCTATAGATGGATAATCATGAGATCATGTAAGGGTTCCCTTTCTTGATCTACAGAACTAAAAAAGAATAATATTAGAGTGTAATCAAACATTCAACAGTCTCATCGGATACCTATTGTGACACTGACAAACGCTGCTAGCGTCTGACAGTTCATTCGAGACACGTCTAATTCATGTGCATGAACTCCTATACTGACACAACTACAATATACCGTACGTCCACACTCAAGTCTTGTGTTAACATAACTATATACTATAGCAAGTACCTTTTCCATCCATGTGGTGCCGTGTTCGTCGCCCTCGCCGCACACGAGGTACTCCTCAGCGCAAACCGCTCGTATTTCATTCTTTAAACCTTTACGAAGAAATATTTAACAAATTTATAAGAGTAGAAATATTTTTGATATGTCATAAAATTTTATTATAGATAGGAGATACTCTTAGTAACAGGAGAAGTGGTCAGGATACTAAACATCACTCATTACGGATAAAGAAAATCCTACACGTATCAACAATATAGATTAGGAGATTTACATGCTCGAAGGAGCATTGTATCAGCATGGCAATTAAAATTTTTGAATTCTTCATTTGTACCAAAAGAGGCTTAAATACCCTGTAAGGTTTGTGTCGTGTCCCAGAATGATGGGACGTGGCGTGCGGTGGTTCTATGGTCAACTGCTGTCCGTACCCGCTGCTTGCCTCGCTCCCCTCCAGATGATTGTCTGATATACGCGTTGCTATGCTGTCCTGAACGCAATTTGTTCGTGGGACTGTGGGGCCGGACATAGTCCCACTCGTATTACGACTAAGTCAGCGAGTAGTTCACGCCAATAACAATGTTTATGTTTTTTTGCATATCAGCTTGTTGGCCAACATAAGTTAGCAGTATTTTCTTTAGTGACCAATGCATGTACATAAAAATGGCAACGAAAAAAACGGTCTGTATTCACCAGTCATCTCAGCCCTGGTGTACCCCACGTTGGGGAACACGTCGTTGAGCAGCGAGAACAGCAGCGGAATGTCCTCCGCCACCAGCTTCGGCACCATGGTCTCGCACACCGACTGGATCAGGATGTCCTGCTCCGGGAGAGACTCCGCGATGGACGCTTCATCTGGCACTTCAGTGCCACGCTCGATTAAGTTCTCCTGTGATGTTTAAGATTATGTAATCGCGTCAAAAAATGTTGTGACGCCAGATTGTCGCTCATACTGCGAATGAGTACGTAAATGCGCACTTCGCATAAAGTAAGAGGTAGTGCCACGTTGCATTCCTGCCGACTCTGGGCTGTAGGTCCGGCGAAGCTGTCACTTTACGGCGGTATCATGTGAGTGAGAGGTCTCCCCGGTCGTGCAGCATGCATCATGCCGCTTCATATTACTGAACGTGAAGATTATACGATCATCAAACGAACCTTGATCTTCTGTATACGGTCTCGCTTCACGTTACCCGCCGACACCAGTACTGACTTGAGCGCTCGCAGACCGAAGTCGTAGTGAGATTGATTAGAAAGTTGTTCGTCGCACAGTCTGAAATATAATGACAATTGATAACATTCCCGAAATCTATACAGAAATGTAACCTTACAGAACGGCTTCTTAAGGTTGAGACGACCACATGCGAGGGTTCGAATCTCGGGCCGAATCAGAAATTTGTAATAACAGTCCGAAAACTAGGAGAAAAAAAACCTTGTTAGACCCCTCCCCCTCAAGAAGAGCACGTTCAGTTGCGTGCCTGTAATATACACAAGTACAGGATGCCACTTGCATCTGACTATTGTATTAACTAGTAGCAATTCAGCTCTAGGCGTATAACATAATTGATATAGCTTTAACCTCACTCACTTAAAGAAAGGCACAATCTTGCAGGCGAGTTTCTCCGCGGTTCTGAATCCCTGGCTGAACAGCATGACCTCGGCAATGAGCTGGCGGTCGGGCGTGGTCATGGCCAGGCTGCGAAAAAGCTTCTTGAGGTTGTCCGGCAGGTTGGAGCGGCCGGCGTACCCGGGGTTCATCGTGATGAAGATGGCCATGTCCTGCGACACGCGTACCTGCTTCCCAACCAGTTCCACGGTGATCGATTTAGCTGAAACAAGGCAAATAGGGTTGGCTTTATCTGGTTGCCACTGTCGACTTGTAGAGAGAGAGAGAGTAGACACAGAGATGTCTGATGTACCCTTGGGTTTCGCTCTCACGCATTGGACGGGGCACTACAGTAGACTGTCGCGCGTCAGTACCTGTGTTGTCTCCCTCCTGGTGACTTTTGAGCGCCTCCTGTATGGTCTGCACCTGCTGCGACACGGCCGACAGCATGCGCTCCTCCAGACGGTTGAACTCGTCGAAGCAGCCCCACGCGCCCACCTGTAACCCAACATGGCTATTACACAGATCTAAGACATACACCTGTTTAATAAGCATAGATAATTTAACGACCAGGAGGAGCCTTTCGGTGACAACAATTGATGCATATTAACATCCGCACGAGTGATGATTCTCTCATCAAAACGGCCCCCAAAACGCCACCTGCTCGTGGGGACAAACCACATCACTCAATAGTAAAACATTCCTTTTGGGGCTGTATAGAATTATGGTTCCTAAATTTTAAAATACCTGACAAAGGCCCACGAAGATTCTGCCCATTGCCTGGAAGTCGAAGGTCTCGTCACAATTGAATACCAGAACAAAACGGCCAAGTTGATTGCCCAGGGCCTTCACGGACTCCGTTTTACCGGTACCAGCAGGACCTGGTAGAAGTAAATTAATCCAATATGAGATCCAAATATAGGCCTTGTGGAGGAGACCCTTAAATGAGATACATATATATGAAAATATGATTATTAAAAACACTTTTTTTTGGTGCTGATAGTGGAAAAGGAAATACTGGAACCACAATAACACGGCTGTGTATGTAGATCGAAGTAAGCAAGCTGGTTCCAAAAGGCGTCACAACATATCGGCGCTGCTAAGGATACTTTTATTATTCTGATATTATCTTGAGATAGACGTCATATAGAAGCATTCATAAGCAACATTTCTGTTCTGTTCTACAGAAATAGACAATCATTGCTCATATTAGAATAGAGTAATGACTACTCAAAATTATATTTTATAGCTGACCTTTATTAAAATCTGTATTTTATAGCCAAAAAAGAAAATGTTATTTGGCTTTCTAATCTTAATATTTTCAAATTTGCAATTGGAAAATTAGGTATTACTAAAAACAATTATGTGGCTTGTTGTGATTGAGCTGTTCGCCACCCCTTTATGCTAAATGTCTTTGTAATATATGTCTTTGAAGCATTATTGTTAGAAACAAAGTTTTTACCAAACGGAGACCCTCCCAGTCTCGCCTCGAGTGCCTGTGTCATAGTGAGGTAGCAGCGGTCCGTCAGGGGCGTCTGCACTAGACGGTCCTGCACGCCCAGGTACTCGAACCCGTACAGGAACTTGGCGTTCGCCATGTGGATGGTCAGTTGCTGGAGTACCTGAAATATAAAAAAAATAGTACGTTTATTTGCTGTCTCATTTAATGCGGGCTTGACTGACGCAAACAGACATTTTCACCAAAATGTCCTTTCTGTCCTAGTTTTATTTTGAAACTTAGTATAAGGGGGCAAAAGATTAGTCGCAATCTACTATTTTCGTTGAATACCGACGCCCATAGCCGCCCGCATAATTGTATGCAAATGCCCTCCTATCCCATTACCACCGGAAGTTTAAATAACGAGCGTGACAGCATAGATGTAACTTTACCTATTACGACTACCCACGCTATTGAACATCTGCATAATTACCCTCCTATTGGGCCACCTTGGCCCCGAAAGGTCGCAGACTGGTTATAATAGGATCTAGGCGAATTATGATAGTATAGATATATAGAGGATAATATATGGAGTATGATTTACATCGTTGTTCCTGGGGTCGAAGTAGAACCTCATCTCGCAGAGCCACTCGAAGGAGCGCGGGCTGTTGACGTCCGACGCGATGAGACGCCGGGTCACCGTGCGCTTGTGTACGAACTCGTTGATCTGGTAACATGTATACACTCATATTATGACGGGCCAAACAAAGTGGACTCTTTTCAATATAACTAAATGACCAAACCATAAACCCGAGTTACATCCCTTCTCATCTACTGGAAAAGTGGAGGGGTCTATCCCCTTTCCGTCTCCCTAAATGAACTGGCGGGCGCAATAGCATTGCCGGCAGTAGTAGGGTCTCTCCGAAAAAAAAAAGAATAAATAGATAACCTCTCATTGGAACTGAGCTCATTCAGATTGTAATTTTGAAACTTGCGACCCTCCCGCATAGACACGTCAGCGAAGGTCACAACGTCACAAGACATCAATTTAAGTGTCATCATATTGGACTGTGACGTCACGTAATAGCTGTGGTTGTTTCCATTAGCTTGATATGTTGGTTACAATAAAGCTATTTTACAGCTTTTATCGCGGCTTATTTGATTATTTCATTAGTTCGATGTTTTAAAAGCTGAACAGCAACCATGGCCACGGGTGGACTGAGGTGACAGATGTTCGGATGTCACAAATTACAGACACGTCTGGTGACGACGACGGTCGCTGCAGTCTGTGAGCATGCTGAATTTGGCCCCTGCCATTACATTACATTTGATATGGCGCAAATCCTCACTAGAGAACACCGATTCCTTCCAAGGGTGATTGACGCCAATTACTGACCAGGTGCTCTAGCTTGCGGCGTCGCAGCGGCGGTTGCTCCTGCAGCACGGAGTCAGCCAGTATGTTTAGCATGTTCTCCACGTGCGCCAGCACGCGCCGCAGCGCGTCACCGCCGCCACCGCCCAGCGCCGCCTCCACGTCCTCCGACCACAAGATCTGCACCGCCAGGATCACGATCTGCGCCTGCACAAATTAACATAATTTTGTACAAGGGTTCCTTTTATCATGTCATGAGTGAGCATTAAGACATAATTTATACAAATTCTTTGGGCGAAATTTATGTGCAATGGGCGTTAATTCGTAAACCGCAGGGAACAGTTAGTTTTGTATACAAATTCAACGCACTTGGTACTTGTCGCACCACTCGATGAACTTGCGTGGGTCCACGTCATCTTTGAATTGCTTCACCTCCCCGACCGCGTCCTTGAGGCGGCAGGCGAGAGTCACGCGCATCTCGCGCTCCACCATCGACAGCCAAGAGTTGATCTTCGGGTTCTCGACGGTGGACACCGGCGAAGTGAAGTATACCTTAAAAAAAGAAATGAATTTTAAATTTGGAACGTGCATTTGTAAAGCGCCATATTAGACAAGATCGAGTATATAGTTAGAAAAATATGAAAGAAACATACATTTTCCTTGTTAATTTTGTGCTACTTACCTCTTCGCCCTCTCGTGAAGCGATACCGTTAATCACGGTGTTGTCTTCGTTCAGTATAATAGCCGCCACTCCAGCAAACATCTTCTTGAAGTGCTTCTGCAGGCGAGCGATGTTCTTACTGTTCCCGATGATCTCCAGCAGATCTTCGTCACCCACGAAGTAGAACCTGCAAATAATTCAGTGTTAAAATTTGCACATACTCAGCTTTGCAACGACACTGTGTGTGAATGACGTACACTTTGCCAGGTAAATCTTGCATCTAGTTATTTTTTTTTGTAGCATCTCTCATGCATTAAGAACAGAGCGATGTCAGTTGCACATGAGTAGTCGCGCCGTGCAAATTGAAGCAATATGGCGCTCGATTTTACTGTGACCCATGGCCATGTGTTACTGATCGTTCAAGGACATATTTCAACGATTTGAATGCTAGACATTTGTGACGCCAATGATTTCTACACAACGACTCTCTAGCTGTCTTTTAGAAGATCATAAAACCCTGTTCATTACCGCGGGAAGCTGCTCCGCTCACGCTCCAGATACTCTCCCAGCGCCTTCTGTATCTTGCCCAGCAGGTCGGCGAGGCGCTCCAGCGCGCGCTGTACGCCTGGGATGTTCAGTACGTCCATCACCATCGGGGACTTGCTCACTTTCTTCATCAGACCCAGGAACTCCGAGCTAAGGGAGAAAACATAGGAACCGTAAAGCCGAGTTGCGAAATAAAAAGAATTTAGTTCGTTATCATAGGATAATAATGATAGCATCTCCTCCCTCTGGCTTTCCAGTAAATATAGTGGGAATCGTTCGTACGAGTCACTGTATGAGAGTGAGAGAGAGCAATTTATTGGTAGATCCATTGTATTGTGCAATATTATTGATAGTTTAGGGTTAACAATGATGATTGCGCTATGGTTGAATGCAAATTAGATTTTTTATTTCGCAATATTAATATCGTCTAGGCTTTCGCCGGGTAGCAGGTAAAGCAAATAATTCGGTATTAATTTAGTACGTAAGCTGTTTTTGTAAGCAGCAGTAGCGCACGAGCTGCACACGTGCGTTCACACGTACCTTTCTGTAGGTTGTTACTGTATCAGCATATTACATGCTACACGGCGTTTAAGCTATTGACAGGTACCTGATGCTCTGGAATCGGCTGGTCTCGACAGGCAGCAGCGTCTTGATATCGGCCGAGCCGCTGAAGATGCCCTCGAGGTACACCCAGCGGCGCTGCACGTCGATCCACACGTCGAACAGCGCGTTGATGCGGTTCAGTTTCTCTTCCCAGGTGAGAGCTTCTTCTTCGAAAACCTGTTATATAACAAACAATAGCTTATGTATTATCATTACTCAGATTTTTTTTTACGAACGTAGATCTATTTATTCCCCCAACTGCTTTGCGGATTTTGATGTCTTTGGCGTCGTCAGATTGATAAATTAAGGCGTACTGGGTACAAAATATTTTCAAGTAGCTGGGTTTTATGCTTTTGAATTTTATGTCAATTTTTGGTTACTTTATGTTAATAATAACTAACAGGTGTATTTACAAAACTTTTTCGTTATTCATCATAACAATTAAAATGATACACCATGAATCCTCACAAAGACTAGCCAAATTAAAACAAATATCGCTCTTCCTAAGACGTCATTGCATGATATTTTCTTATAGATATTTTTTTAAAATTTAAGTGTTTACGACATTTACTATTAAAAAGTTTGTCTTTTTGTACAATATTTCACGGAAACAAATGTAATGGCTTAAAAAATATATATACCGAAAGACGTAAATGCAAAAAAATATGGTTTACCTTGTAATAGGGTGATAGCTTCATAGCGGCGACACTGTTAATGTGCTCCTTCACCTTGTTGAACAGATCGTCCCAGCCGCGGATGATCTTGCACTTGTTCTGATAGTTGATCAAGTCCAGCTCGTAGCTCTGCCACGACTCGCGGACCTGTGTGTGACAAAAACAAAAACACGAAACGTCATAAAATTATGTTGTGGTAAATAAATGTTGAAATAATAGTATATTGCGGTACAAGGGAGTTAAATTGCCTATTACTGCACGGCAAGGACTTAGCGCCCTGTGATTAGGGCGTAGAGGGATAATAGTTATTCAACTCCCGTGTGTTGTATACTATTTTTAGCGCGA
>JAFELO010000058.1:211820-223898 GCA_017140195.1 Eumaeus atala | reverse complement strand
CATTTAAAACATGCTACATCGGGAGTTAAATCCAGAGTACTGAAATACATTTAAGTATGACAATCAGCGCCATCTGTTACAATATTGTAAGACCTTCAGTCGTGCCTTGTATTGCTTAACATAGAAGTCACTCAGTAGAAAACTATCAAGCTCTATTAGTATTTATTGCAGTAGCGGGTTTAATGGTAGTCTAATTTATTTTTGGTGTACAACCATTATACCTAAACTTTTACAAGACTGAGCATGTTGCTTCGTATAGTATTATTGCGCGGAGGTCAACGGGCGTCCTACCTGCTTGAGGAACTCCTCGAGCGCCATCTCGCCCTGCGCGACGCACACCACGTCCTTGACGGTGTGCTCGTTGGTGAGCAGGTCCGCGTCCCACACCTGCCCCAGCGTCAGCTCCGACAGCGCCCACTCTACGCGCAGCGCGCGGCACAGCTGTCGCCAGTGCCGCTCCTTAAGCGCGTCCGACTTCAGCTCCACTATCAGCATGTTCACCTGCGATCATTATGTTCTATAACTGACAATACTAACTTGATTTATTCTCACATCACAAACAATAAAAAACCGAGTCTGCTTGGTAGTATAGGGGGTTAGACCCGGTTTTCGTAATGCTCTCGTCACGAACTCACGAGCTTATTCCCCAATACAAACAAACGTACATAAAGATGTTTTGCTTAAATAAAACACAATGTACTAGAGCTAAACACCGAATCTTACATCATAGCACACATGTTCCACATTGGGAAACCCTACTACTACACACAATGTTATCAAGCTTATTCCCAAATCATCACACACAGAACATAGCTGAGACAACCCTATCCTCAAATCACAAACACAATGACACAGTTGCAAGGCACCTTGGTGTACGACTGCAGCAGCTTGCGCACGTACTCGTAGCTGTCGTACATGCGCAGGCGAGCCGGCAGCTCCTTGAGCTCGTTCAACATCGCCTCCAGTTGTTGTCTGTATTAGGAAACATATTGCAAGTTAACATATATCGCAGGCGAGTAGGAAGTATTACTGGGTATATACTTCTCTCACATATACCTGCGTGAAGTGATAGCTACAGTGTAGCGTTTTGTGCGAGTTCTAAATGGCCAATAGTGTCACATTTTAGCTCACAACATAAAAGAGTTCTCATATCACAACAATTAAAAAAAAGTAAGCAAAACATGATGTTTACACAATTGCTAATTATTATATGTTAATGTTTACATTAGTTGTACATGATTAAAAACACTAATTACTTTTTGAGACGTAAATATGCCAGCTGGATCGTCGACGGTTGAGTGAATCTACACTAATGTTATAATGTTATAAAATTAAAATGTTTCGTTTGCTTGAACGCGCTAATCTCGAGAAGTACTGGTCCGAATTGTAAAATTTTTTTAATGTCAGGTGGCCCATTTACCAAGGAGTTATAATAACCTATGTGTCACGCTATGATAAATAGGAGCGGAGTAAGTGCCTTATGCGGGTGAAAACGCAGGGTAGTGCAAATTACCCATAGAAGAGGTTTTACTAGCCATAACAGAATATTAATGTAACACTGGCCTCAGTTTCCGTGGCTGCACAGAGAGCCAGGGCTTCTCGCGTATGTCGTCGATCTGTGTCCAGATTTTGCTGAGGGAGGACCACACGCCACGCAGATCCTGTAGCTCTTCCAAGGCAACCGTCATGCGCTCGTTGTTCACCGAAGTGCCTGTTTACAAACATTCCATGTTCATATCAAAGTATTAAATAATTACAGATTCAGTCGAGAAAGGTAACAGTTATCTGAGTGGCCCCAACAAATATAGGTTACACAGTGGTGCTTTGCTCCCCTTTAGCCAATCTTCCTAATAGAAAACTCGGACTCTTACATGCCTATCGCTTGACGGCGGCGTTCTGAGGGGTATCAGTTCAGTGTCATCTCACTAAATTTGATTTATAGCCAAATCAGGTCAGCAAAATCTTTTGCCTACACAACACTGTGATCTGATAGTACTTCTTATACCTTGTCATACCTTGGAATTCCCTTTTAGGAAGGCTTGAAAAGATCGGGTTTATACCAATTGGTCACCTGCAGACTCTAAAACCATCCTAACTTTCGTCATCATAATAAACTAGCACAGAATCTGCCATAAGGTGAGCAGACTATTCTTTGGCATGATCATACATTGCGATGTGGTTGCAATTGTAAAATTGGGGACAGCCGAAGTACACTGCCCCATGCATCTCCTCGACTTCCTGCATATACCAAGAGGCGGGGTATGAGCGGGTAAGTATCTTTGATGTAATTATCTATTACGTACCAGTCTCGTGCAGCTCCAGTGCCTCCTTAGCCTTAGCTACGTTGTCTCTCTCGTCCTTGAGGCGCGTGTATCTGGTCTCCATGGTCTGCAGCCGCGCCAGCGCGTCCTCCGGTCGCGTGGACCCGTCGGTTGGCTTGCTGCGCTCCCACTCGCCGAGGAACTCGAGCGTGCGGGCTTCTACTGCCTTGTCTTCGGCAACGATTTTCTGTTGGAGCGATGCCACCTACGGGGAAAACTTGGTTATAAATTATAATTAACAATAAAAACCTTTTGAATCCAGCTTTGTTGCACTATAAACCTAGTTCAGTAGCCGTCAGTGAGCAGGGTTGTTAATGTGAATTTAACAAGTCAGGCTCACTGGATCAATGAGTTGACAGGCGTTTTCTCCTCCAACTTTGGGCTACATCATCAGATCAGCTCACTATTACCAAGTAATTGTACCATCGAATCTACATGAACTTAATATGTTTAATGTTTAATAATAAAGAACTAGAACAGACCAAATTGAATTTCTTAACTTCTAGTAAGTATGTTACACATTTAAAACCTAACAGAAGCATTTTCATTTCATATTATCTTTAGAGGCTTACTTGGGTTTGAATAGAGGAGTCCTTTCTGCGCATGATCTCGTTGAACGCGCTCCACTCTCCTTCAATGTTATCCACGTGCAGCCACTGGGCAGGGAACTGGAATCTGTTGAAATATCAATATTGTTTATTTTGTTTAAATGTACTGACAACTGAACCAGGTGATGTATTATGTAGTTCGCTCTCTTTTACTACAACATTAAGTACACAAAAAATACACATTCAGTAGGAGTGTCAAATACTCCTGTAAAATATTAAGGACTTTTGTATCATTGTGGCGGAATGAAATATCTTTGGCACCGTATGCATTACCCTAAAGAGTATGATGACTTGAAAGACTCATGTTTTCTGTCTCATGCCAACACATTTCAATTGAGACAAGTTACCTCTGCCTCTCCAGTATACGCTGCGCCTCCCTGTAGATATCGACCTGCTTCTCCCACGCCAGCACCTCTCTCTTCAGTTGCTGCACGTACGTGATGAGCGACACGGCGTCGCTGGTCGAGGCCGCTTCTGTATATTTATACTTAGTACAAATTTTTATGTAGCTGGGTCGAAGTATACGAACTATGAACTTAAAGAAGTAATGCGACTTGAGCATTCAATGGAACATGATGTTCTAGAGTGCATGGAAAAAGGATTATGATTGTAAACAATTATAACCATGAGCAAGTTTCCTGTCACTGGACGTCCAAATGTTGAGACTTCAATTAGATTTTTACTGAAATAAAGAGATTGATATGGAATTTCAGTTTGCCATAGTCTTTAGTTCTCGTAAAGTTAGTGCAACAAAATAATCGGCACGCAAGCCGTACACGTACGCACACCGGCACGTACCTATAGTCTGATGCTCTAGCTGGCCGCGCGATTTGGCGAGGCGCGCGTGGAACTGCACCATCTCTCCTCCCAGCAGCGCGCCGAACTTGCCGAGCACCTCCTTGTGCCACGCGTCGTATTTCAGCGCCACCTTGCTCTGTACTCGCGCGAAGTCTATCACCACCGGCCCGTATTCACGCCGCGTGTCCGATGTGTCGAAAGTTGTACGGGACTTTCTATAAAACAAAATAGTCATTAGAGCTCATCATAGTTATGGAGTTTAGGGATATACTTAGAAACGATACCTATATATATATACTAAAAGGCAAATGTTTTGTTTATTGTATAGACCAATCAAAAATAGTCGAAATAATATTGTTATTTCTTGCTAGTATTATCAGTTCTGTTGCATGATTTCACCAAACATTGAATTAATAGAATTTACATAATTATGTGTTTTTATATTGTTCGTTATTATTAAAATATAATGTTAAAAACTTACTTGATATCGTTAAGGCACTTGATCCATAAAGTAATATCCTCGCCGAGACGTCCGTACAGGCTCTCAGGCTGTAAGTCCCATAAGGCTTGGTAACTGTAAAGCATAGCAACGATGTAAGAAAATGAAAATGTTTTTATTCAAAATAGAATTATAGAAGTTGCTTTTTGAATGTCAGGTTCAACCGGAGGTTGATTTAACCCAGTACTGAGATGAACTGGCGAAACAAATTTTGCGGGTCTGTCACCAATTATCAATTATTTCAATAATTGTTGCCTCTCCGACCGTGCCGGCCCGAGGCAACCTACATGATACAAATGATAGCTACAAAATATTTGTAAACATATAAAATTCTTACCGTAGCCATTCGTCAACGTATTCGCGCACTTGCGAGATCTTCTGCTCGATGGCGTCGTACGCCTTCTCCAGCGGCGACGAGCCGCGCGGCAACTTGGTCAGCAGGTTCCTGTACGTGGCCGTCTGGGCTCGAGCCACGCCCACTTGGTATCTGTACGTTACGTGTTAACATTATTACTTTTATGTTTATTAGATACGTATTATTTCTGTGACGGCCCAGTTCACTTGCAACACCGAAATGGCAATGGCGAAATGACCTCTGACTTAAATTACTTTACCTGGTGCTCTGTAGGCGGTGCTGGCAGGTGACGACGGCCTGCCAGGCGAACATCTGGCGCATGAGCTGGAAGCGCGCCTCCTCCAGCGACGGGAACAGATACATCTGCTGGTTCGTGATGCGGACCTCGTGCACCACGCGAGCAATCTGCCAGTCAAAATAAATTTTAATTCAATTTGAAAAATGTTTATACCTCGCTAGCTATTCCGGACTCGTTTCACGTGACTGTTATGTACTGTTAGTTCAGCGTGACGCCCTAGCGGGTCGCTAACACAGGACGGCAAAAGTGCTGTATTAAGGTTGATAAAAGAGAGCTATAGTGTAGTGTTGAAAGTAGAATAACGAGAAATGGTGAATTTGATATTATATTTTAATGTGACATCTAAGAAACCTATAAGACTTTCAACAGAACGAAAAAAGCAAAAGCAACTTTGAACTCCCTTGAAAATGGATTTGTTATATTTTTCTTATTTTTCCCTCTGTGGAACATTGGGATCTCACCTGGGGTTCACCACCGGGCTTGTGCGTGGGTTCGGCAGGAGAATAAGTGTCCATGGACAGGTCCAGCTCGTTGGCCTTGCCGAGCAGCGCCGCGGTCCAGGCCTCGATTCCGGCCTCCAGGCGGGCAGCGAGGCTCTTCTCGACCTGCATTCGAAATGAATAATGATCATGACTTTCGAAATCATTTTAGTAGTAGTAATCATTTTAGTAGTAGTAATCATTTTAGTAGTAGTAATCATTTTAGTAGTAGTAATCGGTGAATCGACCCTCACTGTCTATAACAGGATAATCGTAGTTGTGTAAAGCAAAAAAAATATAGTTGTTGTTCTTGACAAGATTATCAATTTCATCTTAGGAAGAGGTCAAGGAATCATGGTATACTCCATGGTTTCTTGCCAATGTGGTGAAGATGGAAATTTGCTTAACCTATGTTTGTGTGGATATAGCCAGTGCTCATTTTTAAAATTATTATTATTGAAACATTTCACATTTAACAATAAAGGTATTTGAATGTCCCACATTAATTTGTTACAAAATTAATTTCTTTTTATTTTTAGTATTTCACAAATATTTTTTTAATCTTCATCTGTCTTCCTACGTAGAAATAGCTACCTCCTCATCGAGCCGCTGCACCCACAGATGCAGGTTGCTGTACTGCCGCAGCGACAGATCGTCTATCGCGCGCTGCAGGCGGCTCAGTATGTCCGCCAGGCTCTGCGCCGAGTACGGGCACGTCTCCAGCGAGCGTGCGTCCACTGAGATCTGCTCCTCTACGGCCAGCAGGTCCTCCACCTGAGACGGGTTACACACGTTCAATTTATGCTATATTCCAGAAGTCTTAAAGGTAGTAGATTTCGGTTATAACAGTAAGATCAACAAAACAGGGTAAAACTTTCAATAATTTTTATATTAAAAAAAAAGTCTAGGCATTCATTGATGGAGGCATACTAAAAGCAGTGGATCGATAAGGACCGATAAAGGCAATGATTTAAAAAAAAAGAAAACTCCGGAGTGGAGGAGAAGAGACTATCTGAGAAAAATTGAACCTAAAATGCTTGCATTTAAAGCTGTAATTGGCACAACGAAATTATGTCGTAAAGCGTCCGCTTCGTGAAACACATACGCCCAATATATTATTACTAGAATAGTAATCGTTTTATGACGTTGCTTGAAGCGAGACGCGAGATCGATCGTCTTTCGTTTCGGAACAACAAGGGCATGTTGAGATTTAGTTATATCGCATTAGTAATGGCAAGTTAGTATACAAAACGCTACCTTCTCTTGGAATAGCAGCACCACTTCGCTGAGTTTCTGCACGTACGGGTCCAGCTTGTAGGACTCCCACACCAGCGCCATACCCTCGGACACCTGGAACAGCACGTCCCGCCGCAGTCCCGCCACCAGCGGGATTATGGACGCCTTGTCGCGGATCTGTAATGGTTACACAACTTGATATAAATCCTGGAACTTCTGTCAAGATGGACAGTATACACTTTACATAAAAACATTTCCGATAATAATGGAGACAGCTTAGCGGACAGCCATATTGTATTTGTTAGTCTTTGTGTTAAGTTGGAGCAAACTTCACGTCTTGTTATAGAAATATTTTAAGTAATCATTTTTAATTTTAAAAGGGTTAATTAACCGTGTAATTACGCCAAATTATTGATAATTAAAGAGACGGCAATTTAAATGTATTGGTTATAATTATGTATTCTAATTTCTATTGCATTCCGTATAAACGCTAACATTTCCGTCACGCTTATAATTTACAGTTGCGGTACTCTTAGGATCGAAGCAGTTTAGCTATTGTAAGGTGAGTGAAATGTCAGAAGCAAGTGTATTTGAATGCTTTTATAATAAAAAAAAAAAACATTGTTCGCTATTTTATTGCGCGTACAGAAATACAAAACCATTGTGACCTATATTCGGGGCAGAAAGAAGCGTAGACAGAAGTCCACAACTAGAATATGTTTAAATTTTATTTACCTAATCTATACCTTCTATACTAATAAAATAAAGCGGATGAGTTTGTTCTAACGCGTTTATCTTTGGAACTGCAAATCTGATCTGAGAAAATCTATTAGTGGATGATACGTGCATTCATGGGGAAGGTCCATTTATCGACATCTCGTAATCGTAACGGAGTAACGCGGGCGACACTGTGGGGCGTCGCTAGTACTAAACATAATTTACGTTTGTCTACGAGGGTCTAGGATTCGTGCCAACAATATAGTATACAATATGGTTGCGGCGTGAATAAATTCAGAAATAACTCTGTATTTTATGTAACAATAATAAAACATTAAACCAACACAATGAAGACGATATAGATGGTGAAACAAAATCGAAATAAAAAACATGAATTTTGATATGAAACTTTTATGTAATTGCAATTTGAAAGTAGATGAAACGAAAATGTGTCACGACCAAGTTCTTAACTGTGAAGTTTCTACCGTGACAATTTCAGTTTTTTTATCTTCTAACAAAAACAATGTAATACACATAAGCTGAAAACAAAAGAGTATAAGCGATTTAGCCCTATCGGCTTCATGCAGCTTATAAATTAGCTACCTTAGTATGGTTCCTATTATTTAGCTGCGTAAATTAGAAGTTGCGTTAGTGATGTTGTAACAAAATAATTCACATTAGTGAACAATGTATTGATATTGCTAGTGTTGGACTATTCTAGAACAGTGCCTTTGTGGATGCGTGTGTTGGCAATACCTTCTCCAGTGTCCGCTCGTACGTACGGACGCTCTCGATGAGCGAAATGGCGAACGGGTACAGCTGGTTCGCCTGGTGCGCCTTGTTCACGATTGCCAGGGGTACTCTGTGGAAAAAATATCTGTGAGCTCTGAAATCCGATTGGCGTTTACTCCATGCTTCTGAAGTAGTACGTGCGCAAGGGACACAAGTGTAAAAGTTATGCGGTAAAGCGTTACGCTGATAATGATGAGTGTGATGCCGACACGAGTTCAGTCCACACATTTTATTTAAAGCGCGTTTTTTTTTGTTTCGTCAGGGGTAAACCTTTGATAAGAAGAAAGAAGAAAAAAAAAAGGTATTTGGAATAACTCTGATTTGATTTAAATGTGTCCACCAAGCTCGAAGGCGTCCGGCTCTTACAAAAAAATATATGTAATTGTCGTCACTGGTGACACCCATGGCATTAAATGTGTCTGTAATTTTTGCAATGGAAAATAATTTTTGTACAAAAGCGTTTGTGTCTTTGAATGATCAAAATGTTACAAAGATATAAAACTTAGATATCAAGTTTAAATAAATAATCAACTAACTTTAGTGGAATGTTTTCGTATTAAATATTTTGAAATATGATTTATGAAACTTCGCTAAAGGGACTGAAAGTCATGTAAAATGAATATTGTATTAAGGTAGCTTTTACTTAAATTAATATTTTACTCAAACATTGAAATAATTACTGAAGTCTTACCGGAAGCCCAAGTTTTTGAGATTGCGAACTTCTTTGTAAAGAGTTATGATTTCGGGTAGGAAGTTGACTTTCAGTTTCAATATGGACGTGTTCTTGCTGGAGCGCGCGCGCACAGACTCGATTGCGAATATGCGTCCCGACACGCCCAGGTTACGTTGCTGCACCTGATCATTTATTTCACATTAGTAAGAGGTAGTGTCATGCAGCAATGCAGACTTACGGGGCAGACACAACCGGGGAGGTACCCTCGAGCACATGACACTAGTATAAAGTGATTATGCTGTCACGTTTAGTGTGCTTTGTGAATTTCCGAAGGCTACTTAACACGAGAGGGAAAAGATGCATCGCGTTATACGTGGTATGTGTGTCGACTTGACAAGGCCCCCGTCTGCTCGTTTGCCACCTTACAATAAAAGGATATTAAAAAGAATGGGAATAGTAAAATATAAATAATATTAAAATTGGCCGACCGAAAGGTAGTTCAGTAATAAAGGTTAGGTAGCACAGGTTCCAGTTTTTTCAAAACCGCGGACGGCTCAATGCTCGGTGCCGGTTAGATACTATAAGGTAGACTTTCTGTGAATAACTTATTCACATTAACTAAGAATGTATTACCTTACGAGCCCAATCTTCAAATACTTCCTGAGTGTCCAACTTTAAACGAAAACTGTCACCGTCCGCTTTTAGTTTCTGCCCTTCAATATGATTCTCCCAGCCCTTACCTGCAGAACATTTTATTAATTTTATAAATTTCGGAACTTGTACATTTTGGTATACATGTGACATTGTCAAAATCAATCAATAACTTTAACATGTGATAGAATCTTAAAATTGGTGATGATTATGACAATATCACAGACAGCAACATATGATAAGCACTGTTTGTGTTAATCGGAACAACTAAATAGTTATAATTCTTCGTTTAGTTTTAACAATTTATGATCATGGTTGCAAAAAGCTTCTGAAACGTCGGGCTACATAAATAATTGAACAAACCGCGATAAAATTCGTAAATATAGTTTCATTGTAATGATTGCGTGGCATTATTGATGTCTTAAATATCAATAATGCCACAGAGTAAAAATACACGTTTAATACAAAAGTAGTAGAAAAAAGTCAAATAAATCTTCATTGAAGCCCCTACTGCTACTCTTACACCTAATGGTATTACCATTAGGTGTAAGAGTAGCAGTAGGGGTACACGCTAGTACGAGGTAACGTGATGCTGCATTGCAGCCGAATTGTGCTGGTTTAGCTCCCCAGTTATACATATGTATAGAAAGATACCTCTCCAGGGAGCTTTCGCAGTTACATTACCAACGTGACGACAGAGTCTGTAACAGAGATTTACTACTTCTATCCGTTGTTTCATAGGAGGGGAGAAGGAAATCTGCGTGATAATTATGCTGATTCTCTTGGGCGTCTTTTGCCATCAGAAAACATCTCCAACTGGTGGTTTATCTCTTTTGCTATCAGTCGTTTAAGGAAAAATATTATATACAGTATGTATTATATACAGTATGTATTATATGCAGTATGTATTATATACAGTATGTATTATATTTATATAATCATCATCAGCACTCACCCGTTCATTGGTAAAGCTTTACAATACAATAAAACTTACCGAGTACATCTTCGACGCGTTTCAGATAGGCAGTCAGTTGATGGTCGATCTGCTTGGCCCAGATGATGGAGCCGGCCACGGGCGGAAGATCTCGCACGAGCGACAGACGGCTGCACTTCGATTGAGGATATTGCACCTGTCAATATAGCAATAATAATAACATCATCCCAGCCGAATTTCGGCCCCGGCGGCCTACTCTATAGAGACGAACCAACAGCGCAGGACATATAGCGCACAAGTGTGTGCAAAGACACACGTGCACTTCCTGTTCCTTCATGTAGCACACAGCCAATTCTTCCTGACTCTGGAATGTTGTTCGAAGTTGAAAATGTCAATCTCAACAACGCTCTGGTCCGACGCGGGACTCGAACTGGGGACCTCACGACTGTGCTTGAACATATTTACCACAAGACCATGAGGCGGTTCAAATAAATTTTACTAATTTCACATGATACACTAAAATTATAGCTTAGTCGCGTTTCGTGCGGTTTGTAAGTAACAGGTTGCCTCAATACAGATGTTTGTGGGCATCGGCTCCGAAACTACAAAAAAATGTTCATGTTTTTTTGATAATAGGGCGACAAACGAGCAATCGGAGCATTTCAACGACTACCAACGTCCATGTACATCAGCATAATTATGCCAATGGGCCATCGGCTACTCACAGAGCGCACGAAACGCGACACCGTAGGTGTCACTACGGCCCCATCAAGTGAGCGAGAGGTACCTACCCGGTCGTGCCGGCCCAATTCCGTGGCATAGGAGGATGTAGTGTCATGAAA
Organism: Eumaeus atala; assembly: GCA_017140195.1. Lineage (NCBI taxonomy): Eukaryota > Metazoa > Arthropoda > Insecta > Lepidoptera > Lycaenidae > Eumaeus > Eumaeus atala. Next base: position 212,695 of record JAFELO010000058.1, on the reverse strand, counting down.
CCATGCATGGCACTACCTCCTCCAATGCAGCATGGCACTACCTCTTACAGATACCAACACGCACTATTTAATTAAGTAGCTACACGAACGGGTTAGCGGTACCTTGAACTTCTCGTGCAGCGCCTCTATGTCGTCCTTGACGCGCTGTATGAGCTGCGTCTGGTACTCGCGGATGGCGCCGCGGATGTGCGGGCGCACGAACAGTGCGTTGAACCGCGAGAAAATGCGAAACATCTCGTTCGCGTTCTTGGCGGTGCCGAGCTGGTCGCGCAGGTGAGCCGTGATGCGGGTCTCCACGCGATCTGGAAATTTTCATCGTGTACAACGTCGTCCATGATGTCAGCACAGCGCTCCCATAGGAACCGTGATTGTGCATTTTATCTCTGCCTACCCCCTTAGGGAACTGGCGTGATGATGTGTGTGTCCCATCTACGAAAAAGTGGGTGGTCGGTCCGCCTTCCGACCCCAGACCTAGTCTCATCGCCTGACAAGCGCTCATAGCAACCCGATGAAGCTGACTGACTTTTCCTCGCTTCCACAGCATAAATTCAAGTACAAAAAAAAAGAACCGTGCCACACCGTCACGCCGACTCATGGCTAAATCGAGCACTTTTCGGGTAATATTGATGTTAGTAAACTAGCAACAAGGTAACGCGCCAACATATATGATTGCAAGCCTTCTACTTTCACCGCTGTATCTAAATTTAGGAATATGCCGCGCGTTGACGCAGTTAATTGTGCACGGTCCATATACGTTGTAATAACTGCACTACAACTCCGCATAGCCGTGAGCCGAACGCTTTAACAATGTGCTAACCACGTTACAGTTCGGTCATAGCCGTGAGCCGAGCGCTTTAACAATGTGCTAACCACAT
>JAFELO010000058.1:162397-211420 GCA_017140195.1 Eumaeus atala | reverse complement strand
GCCGACCGCTTTAACAATGTGCTAACCNNNACAGTTCGGTCATAGCCGTGAGCCGAACGCTTTAACAATGTGCTAACCACGTTACAGTTCGGTCATAGCCGTGAGCCGAGCGCTTTAACAATGTGCTAACCACGAACTTGACGTTGATGAAGTACATTGTCGAGAGCAAATTGCAAACACAGTTTTAAATTAATGAGCGTGTTTGATTGATTTTTTTTAGACTACTAAAAAGCAAAATACCGATTCTATCTTCGTATCGCCTGACGGCCGCTTCCCACGCGTCGCAGCCTTCCCGCGAGATATCGAGACAGTCCACCTCCTTCACGTTCTCGTACGCCAAGTTGACCTGGATTATGTCAAATGTTATTATCAAATTGGTGCTTTTTGCTGTTTCATCCGCAGTTTAATAGAACGGCATATTGGCTTCCTCGACAGATGGACACTGAAATATATTTCTATTCGGAGCAGTGTTCAGTTCTCAAAATTAGCGAGTTCAACTAATCAAAGAACATCTTTAGATTTATGATATTAACATAGATAATTTAAATTAATAGCACAAGCTAATTATCGACACTTTGATCATTTACTAGCATCATCCAATGTAACTCCGGCCCTGTTAGACGTAGCGACATAGCCTTCACCGATAAATCGATTATTCAATACAGAAATAATTTTTCAATTCGGGTCAGTAAGTTCCCGAGATTAGCGCGTTAAAACAAACAAATAAACTCTTCAGCCTTATATTACTAGTATAGATAACTAAATACCTCGGCGATGGCGTTTGCGTCGGCGGCGTCCATGGGCAGCGAGTGCGGTTGCGTTGGCTCCCCCGCGCCCGCCTCCGCCGCCGGCACCGCGCGCGGCCGTAGCACCTGCACACACATTGATATATAGAGTGGATGGGTTTGTGCTCATAGCGATCATCTAGTATAATGCCATCAAGCCAGCAAGGCGTCAAAGTCCCCGGGCGGAAGGGGGCCCGTCCAGAAGGCTGCCCCCCGTCGCAGGAAGATCCTAACATTCATTATTAGGTCCAACATATTGGGAGAGAGATAGTTCCCTATATGATGCATCAGCCACGAACTTCAGAGGATATAGTTACGCTACTGATCCAGTGAGTGACTAGTCTGATATATTAATTTTTTAATTCACGGGCACTTGTTAAATGTAATTATTCCAGATACCAAAAACATTGCAATATTAATGATAAAGTAGCAACATGAGAAAAATAAGGCCAGCAAAGGCGAGTGAAATGTTTCGGGAAGTCATATATTAAACATAGCTAAACAAGTTTCACTTGGGAGTTTGGTGTAAAATATTTCATCCATAAAAGATGCCCTATCGGTGTTAGATCTGGGAGACGCAACAGCGACCGATTCGGGCACAATTAGGCTAACCCATAAGTTTAGGTGGTGTTGAACAAACAAGATTCTACAGTCCCAATAAATGCTACCAACTGCTCGAGCTGTATGGTCTCACCCGCAGCATGACGGTGCGCAGCTGCTCGTGGTGCCTGCGGAAGCGGCGCATGTGCTCCATGCGCGCCTGCAGCCGCTTGTGCGACGGCGACACACGCCACACCATCTTCAGGTGCTCGTCGCGTTTCTTCTTCACTATATCCCTGGTGGAATCAGTACAAATATTAGACATCAATCGCAACGGGTTAACCTGGGCGTATAGGCACATCTTAGGCTTCACATGTACAGGTGGTTGCTTAGAACCTAGGTTAAGTCATTTAGCAAGATCAAAAACTTTTGGCGCCTCGATGGCAGCCAGAGTGTATCTTAAACGGCTATGATACAAGTCACTAAACTTTTGATAAGCAAGTTACCGTCCTGTGCTAACCTAGCTTTGGATTATTATGAAATGGGTAACTTAACTAATCAAATAGACACGAGACAATAGACCCTTTAAACATATTCAGGACTTCTTGCTATAGGCATACACAATGTTGGGTGCCGAAAAAATTTGCTTTTACTTTAAGAGCAATTAAAAATGTAACTTTTTTAAGTTGTGTCAATTTAAGCCTAAGGAAAGATAACTTTTAATTTATTTCAATAAATGTTATTCATTGATTTTTATATTACCATAGCTACATACTATACACTATTTAAGTTGCCGCAGTTTATTTATTTTCATACCTCAGCAGTCCTTGAAGTTTTTCATATTCATCATCCCAGCAGGAGAACACTTCAAAACACTGTGTCATCACTTTTTCAAAATCATCAAATGGAATATGCATCAGTCTGCGTGTTCCCAGTACCTGTAAATATTATATCAATTAATATTGATTAATATTATTGAAATATATAATATACTATGTCCCGCAGATGCGTAAAATCTATCCCCATGCCCCAAGACACTTAATTTTTTAAATAAAAAGTATTTGTTTGCCTTAAACTTGATCCGGTACAAGCTTGAAAAATGGCGCACAATATTTTACAATTAGCAGATTTATATAAAAATAAGACACATTAGCAGATTACAAAAATAATAAAATAGTAGTAATTAAATGTACCTTCAGTAGTTGTTGTCCTAAGTCGCGAGATATAGCTTCCACAAGACGTAGTCCACGTTGAATTGGATATTTGGTTGAGCGTATCTTTCGGAGATGTGAAAAGATTTGTTGTACTGCCAAGCTGTGGATAAGCAAATTTTATTAAATTATAAATATTTTGTACTGTTAATTAAATTAATGGCTTTAAAATGATGGACAACATCTTAGCATGCTGCGTCATTATGTTATAGGGAACATGCATGATTTATTTCATGTAATGAAACATATAAATCTGCCTGCCTCAAATTTTTTATCGTCATACGGTATGGTGGTGTCTATACTTGTTATAAAATAAAGGGCTCCTAAATATGTATGTGACGTCTTTTCAAAATTCTACAGAACAAATGTTAATGGACTTTCGTGCATGGATAGAGTAATTCCCAAAATTTTTTGGTGTATAATCTCCGGCCCGTGTTCCGGGCGGAGCCCTGGCGGATCCCTAGTTTTGTCTATGGTAAAGAACTTGTTCACGAATAATACTATTGGTAATTTGCTTTTTATTATTTCATATACAGATTAGTTCAAACTGTGAATACACCTATAGGTTATTATGTAATCCTTCCTTACACAGAGGTTAATGAATGAATATTCTTCATTGTGCATATTACAAAAAACAAGAAATATATTAAAAGAACTTATTAATGTCTTACAAGAAAATTTAAAGTGGCATAGAGTACACAGGCTGACTGGTGAGTCATTTTTCTTATTGAAGTAGGGTATTCAGGGCTCGACTGTCATGCAAATTATGTAATAAAATAAGTACTTTTTTACCAAAATATCTTACTAATTACAGAGTGCGTCGTTACAATACTTGCAATGACGCGTTGTCCATTTATAATAGGGCAGACATGTCATGGTTCTGTGATGTGCCTGCATGGTGAGACTATGATGAGACTACAATGAGAATGTATGCTTTTTACATTGTCTTTTAACTTACTTGACATATTTTTTAAAATATACATTTCTTTTAACTACAATATTTTACAACCATGAGTGATGAATATGTATCACCAGTCAGTCTGTATAATTTACAATTGGTATATTTAGATGGTAAGATAACAATAATTTACCGAATTCTCTCCAGTTCAGTTGCGCTGAGCAAGTCGTTGATAGGGAAATCTTTCATGAGTGGGTTGTAATCGGATACAGTAGCCAAGGCTTGTTTTAGGCCAGTGTCTGTATCGAATGATACTGTTGCATGGAATCTCTTGCCATACTTTAAAATATCCAATGTTAATGCAACCTAAAATGTAGATTAAGGATATGTGATAAAAAATATCAAACCAACTAAAATACTGACGCACATACAAATTAATTACTATGGAATATTTTTGGAAATAAAAGTGTAACCTCAATGCTTTCTCTTTTCTCTTGAATGCGGTGTAAAGCTCTTTCCAAGTTTAGCCAGAATGAAATTTCCTGCAGAGCAGTACCATTCGACGGGTCTCGGTCTAGTTTTGTTACCTGAAAATTAAATATAACTATAGTTATTACAGTCTACTTAAATTAAGTGACAGACAGAAAAATGTAAATACAAAGAAAAAGTCGTAGTATTTTTTTTTAAGTGGTTTAAAATTCACATCCATTGAAACAAACTGTTGGAAATGCATAAGAATACGTATATAACTTGTGATGTTATCAACCCAGGGACCAAATACATACTGAATCATTTGTATTTACAAATGGGAGGAGAATATAATTACTTTTTGTATCTCCTTAATCCATCTGTTGACCCCATTCTGCAGTTGGTTAAGGAATGTTGAATCTTCTACTTTGTCACCAAAGTCTGCAACACGTGGCTTTCGCCCCTCATCTGCAGCTCTATATGAAAATACAAATTAATATATTGAAGTGTATGTGTAGATGTGTACACTTCAATTTTAAAATTTTACAAACTTTATAACTGAACAGGACAGCTTACAAACGAATCATATTGTAATATCAAATTTTAAATACTGTTTCGATAATCATTATAATTAAATACATTTTTTACAGATGTAAACATAATTTTAAGTCTTCATAACTTTTAATGACAGTGTGGAATGATATGATTCTTCTTCATCCTAGCCATTACCCATGTAATCATTTCAATATCAGATGATATCAGTGTGAGGTACCCTATCTTGTGGCATTGAACAGGGCGCCAGTTTATACACAGACTGATTGCCACCTGTCCTCTGCAGCCCAGAGCGAAAAACTAGGCCAAATCCTGGATTTGGTTAATTACCAATACATATAATTACAATATAATTTGGTAAATAATAAAAGCACAAACATTTTAAAATAATTAAGAAAATAATAAAATGTTATACCTTTTGATGACAGCAGCAACAAGAGCATGCACAGGTAAGGTAATCTCTGGAATGTCTATGTTCTGTTGTAGATGGAGCAGACCCATTTCTAGCTCTGCAATTTTCTTTTCAACCGATGGAGCCATTTTATCACCGTCCCTGCAATCAATATTGTTTAATAGTGTTTTAATTAAATATTTCCCTAAATCAAATCTAGATATTCCATACATAAAAGAAACAAATTATTTGTAACAATATACTTAAACAAATGTATTCTGTATATGTTTGTGTGTCTTCATAGTGTTCTTTAATGGGGTAGACAGAGAGAATGGAGCTCCACATAACAAATATTTTAGATATCGATGACATTTCTTTATGTTTATTAAAATATAATATACATCAAAACGTTAAAGACTTAGTCGTGACATCATTGCAGATGACATCATCTGTGTTAATGAAAATGAATGTGTAAATGGTTCATAGATACATGAGCTAAATGCTGATAGATGGGAATACTAATATAAAAGGAGACGCAAAAAAATCCAAGTGGTATTAAAAAAAAAGTTTGTTTTATCTTTTTAAGGTTTTGTAGCCGAACGGCATTTTTTCAAGTTACATACTTTTACTCAAAGGTTCTGGGTCTTGTATGTTTCAAGTTAGGAAGCTATGTATATTTTATAAACTTCCACAAAAAAATGTAGTGCAATCGTGGAAAATAATGTAATTGAGGGACTTTTTTTTGAGACAGTTTAGTGGTCATCATCGGAGAGGTTGTTCCAAACGGTATGGTGGTTTCTAGGAACTTATCTTGATTATGATAATAGGTGATATTTGCTTATAACGTGTTAAAAAGTGTATCCTTGCGCCCTCTAACTTTAGTATTCAGTAAAAAAAATTAGAGAATTTAATAAAGACTTCCAATGAAAATTATTTTGAACAGGTAGTTAAAGGGATATGTGATTTGTTTGGTTCCTGGTAAGGAACCCTCCATATGCATGTCGAACTCGAATGAATGTGAGTAGCTACATTTAGGGGGGAGGGGGGGGGGAGGTTAGGAGTGTATGACCAAGATGATGATGATTATTAATATAATTCAAAGTACTTGTACTCGACTCCAAAGTCTATTATACTTTTAAATCATTTGTTATTAAAAAGTTTCAAAAATATATCTCATTTTACTTAGCTGAACATAGTAAATAAGCTTGTATGATATAGAAGATTAAGATATTCTGTCACATTTCATATAGTTCTGGAGTAGTCGGTGGTCTCCAATGGACAGAGTAGCAAAGAGGAAAGAGTATCTGCATAGCAATTGTGTGGATGTCTATGGACATCAGAAGTGATCACAAGCGTTTGCTTACATTGTAATAAAAATAAATAAATAGATAGATCAATGTAAAACAGAACAGACACCAACCTGTCAGCCCTTCCACTCTCCTTAACATAGCTCTTAAAGAACGGAGCCATAGTTTTGCTGATAAATGCATGAAGAGTTTCATAAGGAGAGCCATCAGATAGATTAATGAGCCGCAGTTGGCTGTGGATAGACTTATCAGCTTCAATGACAATTCCTCTCTTTATGCACACAAAAGCAGCAACTCTTGGTGATGTAAAATGTACCTAAAAAATTAAAACTACTGTGATCGATATAAACAAAAGCGAAATATTACTTAATTAATCAGTTAACAAATTTTACAAAACACCACAACCTTCAAGCAGACCCAAAACACTACACCCTTAGAAGATCTGCCTCTAAGGGTGTGGTGTCTTGGGTCTGCTAGTATCTAATTAATAAGAATGTGCTTATATTTAATTATGTTTCTTATTAGAATGAATATGCTGTCATATAAAGCAAATAATCTACATAATAGCTGACAGATATAAGAATAAAAAAATGTCGTAAATATTATACCTCTGTACTAATCTGATAAGTAACAGCTTCTTTTTCCTCTTCTCCTTCTGTTGGTTGTTCACTGTCATCTTCTGCAAAATAAAAAATATCTTACATATAAGATCGTAGCATTATCAAGTAAAACTGTAATCAATATCTACTAAGGAGTTCATTTTAGAAAATTTGCAAATATTAAAGTAAGCCAAGAAGTAACTCATAAATGCGTCACTGAGCATAATGCAGTAAAAGTATGCCGATGTAAAATCGATTGTAGAATTCGTTACCTTTTAATGAGAATCGTTGAACGTATAGAGAGGACACTTGCGGATCAGAAATGAATTTTCTAATACAATCTTGATTTACTTTGTCGTCAAGAGCAGCGTTTAAAGCCGGGGGAACTATGACATCCTCTGGCAAAAGTACCGTTGCAGCTCGAACAAGGTAATTTGCAAAGTCCGGAAAATTCACGACGGATACATTTTGTGCCTCCGGGGCATTTTCACTTCCGTCGAGGGAGTCACCCATGGTGGGTTATAAATAAAATTAAGACGAATTGTGTGTGGAAAGTTAAATAGCTGCAGCCTCAACGTATTGCAAGTGCTCAATATTTGACAACTCAAGGAAGGCGCAGCTGCAAGTGATGACGCATAGACAAGTGTTACAAGTAATAAAAATTGAAATTACTTAAATGTCAAGTAAAATCTAACAAGTAAATGAAGCCAAGTGTTCAAACTGTGAAGGTTCACACTTCTCCATAGATAAGTGTTGTCCTGAACATAACAGACAGAAATCTATCAAATCCACCATGGCCCAAGAAAGTATTACATATATAGAAGCTGCTTCACGTTTCCCTGCAATAAACCGAGCATATTCTGATGTTGCTCTTACTATTTTCTCTCCCCCTCCCAGATCCAAAGTACCGTTGACCTTAGATCACTTAGAGCCTTCCCAACCTTCCCAATCTTACCGCCGTACAATAATTTCTTCTACTAAACCTCGAAAACCAGCTTGCTCTCATGGATACGACCGTAGAGCTCATGAGGCCATCATAGCTCAACGAGATCCTCCATCTTCTGCCAACGGGACTGCCCTTCATAGGACAAAGGAGTCTGGGGACAACCTTATGCTGAACCTAATTGATTTACTTATTAATATGCTTTCAAAAATGAACGATTTCCCTTTACCCGACCACGTTGCCAATAAAGTTAGTCACCTCATGTCGGTCACCCAAGTTCCCACTAATTCAATGGAATTCACAAAGTATTCGTCCTAAAGTTCATGAAATTTTTAATTTATATAATCTGCATAAAGCACTTGTATTTGCTGTTTCGGAGACATGGCTGCCTCCCAACTTCCAGTTTCGGATAAGGGGCTTTTCATGTCTCCGAGATGACAGAGCTGATGGTTATGCAGGTGTGGCTCTGATCATAAGATCAGGCCTTCCTTTCTCACGTTTGTCTCTTCCAGATATCTCTTCTGGTATTAATGCTGTTGGTGCCTTAGTTCAGGATGTCTCTGTACTCCTGATATATATTCCTAATCCCTCTATAGTCCTATCTAGTAATTCAGTTCCTCTTTCTTCTTCCCTATCTGGTAAGTTCCTAATTTTAGGGGATTTTAACTGCCACCACCTTATGTGGGGTAGTGTACATTATGACTCCTTTGGTTGTGATTTGGTAGATATTATTGACAGGCTAAATATATGTTTATTAAATGATGGTAGTTCTACTCGTGGATCCTGATAAGAACCCTAGTGCAGTAGACTTATCCTTCTGCTCCCCAAACCCTAGCTCTCTTTTAGATTGGAGAGCTTTACATTATTCGAGTGGTAGTGATCACCTACCTATCCTTATTACCAATCCTTCCATTTCTTTCAATACTTTCAATAAAACTCCTCTTTTAAAATATTAACTGTCAAATGCAAAATGGGATCTCTTTGCAACTGATTGTGATTCTAGTGTGAGTTCTTTGCCTATCATTAATATCGGAAATATAGAGGTCTGTTATGATAATTTCATTTCATGTCTGTCGTCTTCAGCAGATAAAAACATCCCACTCAAAAATCATTCCCCATTTAAACCTTCGCCACCTTGGTGGGATGCGAAATGTAGTGCCATGGTTCACCAAAGGAAAAAAGATGAGGAAACATATTGTTTATTTATGACAATGGATAATTTCCTAATCTTTAAAAGAATGACAGCCTTGGCAAAGCGTCTTTTTTTTTTAAAAAGAAGAGATTAGGTTGGTCCTTCTGTAATTCTATTAGCCCACGTACCCCTGCAGTTTTATTATGGAGACAAATTAAACGATTTCACCGTGCCGTCTTAGTAAGAGATTTACCAAGCAATGCCCCAAGTCTTTGGCTAAATTAGCTCCACCAAGTGTCTCCCATCAGGATTCTTTATCAATCCATCCACTGTCCCGAAGTACATGTAACAGATTTGAGGATCCATTTTCAATGTTAGAACTTATTTCTGCTTTGGATATCCTTAGAAATACTTCTCCTGGTCTAGATCGCATTCCTTATGTCTTTATCACAAAATCTAGCTCTGATTCAATATCATTATTTTTAAATCTCCTTAATATTTTTTTTCAATTCGTAGTTCCTCCTTCATGGAAAAACCAGTTAGTACTTCCTATACTTAAGTCTGGTAAAGATCCAAATTTAGATTCTTCTTATCGTCCCATTGCTCTTTTGTCTTGCCTATTTAAAATTATGGAACGCATGATTAACCTAAATAAATCCCAATTTGGGTTCAGAAAAGGTTTGAGTACTAGTGATAGCTTAGCCATCCTTTCCACTGACATCTGCATAACATTTTCTATGAATGAATTCCTCATTGGTGAGTTCTTGGATATAGAAGCTGCATATGATAATGTGGTTCTTCCTTTGCTCAGAAACAAATTGTTTAAGCTGAACATCCCAGAGAAACTGTGTAATTTCATCTGCAGCTCACTCATGGACAGAACAATAGAGATCCGTCATGGAGGTCTTTCGTCTTTGAGATGTGTATGGAAAGGTCTTCCTCAAGGCTCAGTCCTCAGCCCCTAATTATATAACATTTACACTTCGGATCTTGAGCAGTCAGTTACTCCCTTTCGCAATATTCTACAGTATGCCGATGACGACGTCATATATTCATCATCTTCAAACATTGGCATTCTTCAAAATAACATAAATCAAGCTCTATTTTACTTAGAACAGTGGCTTACATCCCATGGTATGTCGCTTTCTTCTCCAAAAAGTTCGGTAGTAATATTTACGAGAAGAAGAATTATCCCTCATATTGACCTAGTGTTCCAGGCCATTCAATTCCAATCAGAAATAAGGTGAAATTCTTAGGAATTATTTTCGACTCTAAATTGTCTGGCACTCCACACATCAATCACATTGTCCAAAAGTGCCAGTCCAATATTAACATTCTTAGATACCTTTCAGGTGTTTGGTGGGGGGCTCATCCCATTATCTCAAAAATTACTTTACAATGCCATTGTCCGAGGCGTAATTGATTATGGTTGTTTTCTCTTGGAACCATGTAGCAAGGTTTCTCTAGGAAAAGTAGATAAAACTCAATATCAATGCTTACGCATAATACTAGGAGCCATGAAATCTTCCCCTACGAATGCTCTCCAGGTAGAAGCCCTCGACTCTCCATCGTTTCTATGCAGACAATTTTTATCAGATAGATATATATTTAGAACTTCTGCTCGTTCTGATCATCCTCTTCTACCAAAACCTCTAAGCTTGATTGATCTGATGGTCAATAACAAATATTGGCATAAATTAAATATTCCTTGTTTAATTAAGAGTTTTCAAAAATTAATTAATCTTTCGAACCCCTATTTCTCGTTTTCCAATTTTTCACACGGCATATGACGTTTTGTTGTATCGTCCTCGGATTCTGTTAAATTTTGGCGTGTCCAAAAATGATTCAGGTTCCAATTCAATTTTTAATGGTATTATAGAAAAGGATTGGAGTCATTGGCTTCCTATATACACAGATGCCTCCAAACTTTCACCATGTTCACCATGAATGTGAAGGCCATGTGGGTTCGGCAGTTTGGATCCCCAAATATAATACTCTCCTCAGTTTTAAATGTCCTAAGTCATCATCTATTTTCACTGGTGAGTCCATAGCTATTCTAGAGGCAGTTAAATTTGTAGAATGTCATCACCTAAACAAAACTATAATTTTCACTAACTCATTGAGTACTCTCCAAGCTATAGGGTCAAATCAGTTTGTTTCCAATTCTAAATTTCCGCTTATTTTAGAATTAAAAGGAATTCTTTACAAATGTTTTTCTAGTAACATTGAGGTTGTACTAGCTTGGTTACCTAGTTATAATGGTATTCTCGGCAATGAAATTGTGGATCAATTTGCAAAAGACGCCGTATCAAATGGCTGCCTAGATCATAATAAAAGTTATTTTCACGATCTCTTGAGTTATCCGAAACTAGATCTTGTTAAACAGTGGCAAACAAATTGGTCTAATAGTTAGCAGGGTTAAAGGCCGCTATTTTTATGATATCCAACTTCATATTCCTTCTAAACCCTGGTTTTCTCGTTTCCGACTCACAGATAAACAAACAACGTCGGTTACCTGCACGGTTGCGTATAGGCCACTTGTGTACTCCCCTACATTTAAACAGATTAGGAATTATACAATCTCCTTTGTGTGACTGTGGACTTGAGGAGGATTCAACAGACCATATCCTTTTCAATTGCCCAAACCGCAGAGTTTCTTTGTACACGATCCTTCCTAGGAACATTCCTAAGCCTATTAACACTAAAAACTTGTTATATATGTCTTCTAATAACTATAAGCTTTTATCCCTTCTATGTCATTGTATCCGCTCAAACAACATTAAATTATAAATTGTTTCTTTTTTTTTTTTTGTGTATGTTTGTGTATGTCCTCTAAAGTTTTCGTTTGTCCTTTTTAGATTATCTACATTCAAACAAGATATTATAATCTCATCACTTTGGCATAAATTTGAAACCGATGAATCTTGAAAATCAGTGCTCTTGTCAACGTGGACATTGGCAGCAATGGCTGTTAACATATGACGGCCGATTGCTATTTCTAACAAAAGAGGAGAAGAAATTAACTACATTTTTATTTCTTATAAGCGTAGATTAAATTATGTTTTTCAGTTATAATTACTTTGTTTTATTTGTAACTAGGATTCGTTCACAGTTACTTTTACCTCTGACAGTTCTATTTTTCGGAAATTTGGTATTATCTAACATCCTATCACCTTGTGAATCACCTACAAAAGGCACTGGTGTCGAGTTAGGTCTTCGATATGTCAAAGGTCGTAATTAGACAATGAGCTTCACGTTTTCGTTTGCGAATGATGTGAAAGTATTTAGGGGTTGCGTTTAATTATCTCTCAGGATCGAATTATTTACCACTTATTTAATACAGACTAATCCAGGAGAAAATTAAGAACCTCGTTTTTGTAACAAAAAGAACTTCAGTGGATGTTATTACTAGGGTGGATCTAAAAGTTCGTGGCCTAGCCTACATGGAGCTATGATACCTTTTTGAATCTACCGTCATTTGTTAGTATGTGTCATATTGATTTATTGGGCGCAGTTTCATTCCGATATTGCACAATATAAATTTTCTGTGATTATTTGTTTGAAGCAATCTGACGCAATTTTCAATAATGGAATGGAAAATTGAACACCGTGCAGTCATTAAGTACTTAAATAAAAAAGGCCTATCATCAAAAGACATCCATCAAGATATGGTGAGCACTTTGGGGGAGTCTGCTCCATCGTATTCCAGTGTCAAGGAGTGGGTAGCTGAGTTTAAGCGCGGTCGTGAGAGCATCAAAGACGATCCTAGGAGTGGAAGGCTTACATCCTCTACCACGAAAGAAAACATTGATAAAATTTGTGATCTTATATACTTACTTTGGGGTTAACCACCATACTCCTGAATCAAAGCAACAATCCAAACAGTGGAAAAGATCAGACTCTCCTACACGAAAAAATGCTAAGGTCGTTTTGTCGGCTGACAAAGTCATGGCTTCTGTTTTTTGGGATGCGAAGGGCATTATTTTTGTAGATTATTTACCGATAGGTCAAATTATAAATTCTAGTTATTATTGTAACCTTTTACGAAGACTCCGGGAAGAAATAAAAGAAAAAGGGCCGGGGATGTTGCGTAAGAAAGTTTTGTTTCATCAAGACGAAGCACGTGTTCACACTTCGGTTGAAACAATGTCTGTAATCCATGATTGTGGCTACGAATTGCTGCCCACCCACCTTATTCGCCGGATTTAGCCCCCTCGGATTATCATTTATTTCCAAATTTAAAAAACATTTGGGGTGGCTCGAAATTTTCGACCAAAGATGAGGTGATAGTCGCAGTAAACGATTATTTCGCCGACCTTCCGGAATCTTTTTTTTTTCGAGGGGATAAACAAGTTGCAGGTCAGGTGGAAGAAGTGTCTTGAACTAGATGGAGACTATGTCGAAAAATAAAAATAAATTTAGATCCACTTTTCTTTCATTTTCTTGGTCGGGCTTGGAAATTTTAGATCCACCCTCGTACATAATTTTATTTAAAGAGTTTAAGTCAAACTTGGTTCTTCGTTGTCTACTATTATAGCGCACTGGCTGACATTTTTTGGTTATATTCTGCCACAAACTAAAAGTATACAGAAGCACAAACAGTTAATATTGTCAGTAAGCTCTTGTCTAACTTTAGAATAAACCTATAAGCCTTTGAACCAGCATTACGGCAATATTGTAGGACGTGGATTAACATAAAATATATAGACCTGAAATATAGGTTAAACACTCTTAGATATTCGTTTTTATAAAAATGTTTGTATGCAATGAAATAACATTGCAAATGTGCTGAAATATGTCTTATCGTGCGAGGATAAGTATGTAACCTGCTAACATATACACTTATCCTCACGCTTTATGTTTACGGCTTTTTATTGAATATATGATGTAGAGAATAATTATAGGTATATAAAAATGCTCACAAATATAGGATATATAGTCGCGTTGCCCTTTTCCCCCGTGATAACCGGCTACAACCGCACAATAGGCAACAGTATAGTCATCACTACACGAAGTGTGTGAGCAGTGCGGCCTGTCGTGCCGTCCCGCAACGTCAGCAGCGTACAATATCTATTTAAACTCCTACAATTGTATTCCCTTTCCCTTCGGTAGTAGGTAGTAGTTATAGCTACATGACCTGACCCCACAAACTCTTCAGGCCCCCTTGGGTCGGTTGGACAGTGCATAAATGCATTCCCCTCCTGCTAGAACCAATACGATATACACCGCTCGTACCGGTCGAGCGTTGAACCTTACATATAGTTACACAGCTATAAGACAGATGACTGACAGAATGACAAACTCACACACCGCTTACGGAAACGAGCCCGGGTTCGAATCCGTGAGACGTGAGATTAGATGTATGTAGAAATAAAATAACGCGATCTTAGAGAGCTCTAATAATAAAAACAAAATATGATCACGGCTTCTAGCCGATCTGAAGCGCAAATCGACCCCATCCGTCGGTGGGTGGGGGAGGAGGCCGGCCTCCTCTGACAAGCCAAACCGAAAGACGAGCTCAACTCTCCTTATACACGTCCCGTAAAATTAAACGGCACCGTGCGCGCGCCGTCCCACTAGCGTGGGGAGGGGGACCGTTTCCCCCTTTTCGGTCCCAAAAATAAATAACGATAGGGTAATGCCCACAAAAATTCCGGTATGCTTCTTCCCATCTGCGGGAAAAGAGGGGGGTCTGTCCCCCTTTCGTCCACCTAAAACCTGAAGACAAAATGTCTTCCGTAGATCCGACGAACTGTAGGGGCGAGGGCAACAGCTCCGCCAACAGTAATAGGTCCCTCTGAAAAAAAAAAAATTAAAAAAAAAAATCCCTTTTATGATATAATTCGTCATCATCCTCATCATCATCATCTAAGAAGTACAGTCAACGCCAAAAGTCACTTGTACAGATCCAGAATAACAAAACTGTTTAACAGCCAAGAGTACATAATTTACTGGATAAGCTTAGCGCCTAAGTATATTAAACTCTGTGATTTAATTAAAATAATTTAAATGTCGTGTAAACACGCCTATTTTCGATTACAGCGATAAGTGGTCACTCCTCCATGGCGGGCAGAGTCTCTCAAAGATTTTTGTTCGGCAGTGGTACGCGCCCGACACACCTTACCGGTTTAACCAGGGCCGGCAGGACGGTGCGTAAATGCATTTTCCCCATTGTCAAAAAGCCGTGTAGCTAGTGTGCAGACACAAAATGCCCTAATTCTCCTGTTGGATGGCAGTTCGATACGACCGAAGGAAAATTAGGCACAGGACCAACGGCTGAACGTGCTCTTCGAGGCACGAAGGAGTAATACCTCCGCAAAAACCGACTGAGGAATTACAAAACGGATAACAATTTATCCGCCCCGGGACCCGTCCCGTCATCTGACAACTATGCTTGAACATGCTTTACCATTTAGACCAAGAGCCACGATTCATTTTTATTCTAGCTGCAATTTTGCATTCTAACTGCAATTTGGCAAGTCTGTATCTGTTTTGGCGTTGATTTTACATCGGCAAGCAGTAATATTATTTGTAGTAGCCCCATGAGAGTGTTTGTAAATCTATTGTTGATATTAAAAGTGATTTGAATGTCAAAATTATTGAAATTTTCGAAGGCAATGAGGTGTACCGAATTGAAGCCATAAAACCTATTACGGAATAGCAGCGTCAAGTCAAAATCAACTTGTACCTTATTACGTGTTCTCTGAGGGTGTTGATCCTGACGAGTTTAGTGTGTGAGTGTGAGGCGAGTTATGACATTATGATAAAATACGAGATAGGTAAACGGTATATTTACATTACAGATGAAATTTTAGTATTCTCGGTACGTAGTTACATAACAGGCCACTCTGGTTCTCACTGTACTGCTGTATATAACTTCTTCTGAAAATTTAATTATTTAAAAATGGATCTGCGCAGGGAACATTTTCGCGCAGTGATTTTTATGATTTCAAAAGACACCTGAAAACGAACTGTCATATCCTTTCACTGTAAGGATTGCTAAACCATCTTGATGACTTTGAGCCTTAGTCGAGATCGAGGGCGGGTCAGCCTGTCGCTGCTAAACCTCAGTCCTAGTCGGGTGTATTACTAATAATCATAGTCTCGCTATTTCAAGTTTTAATTAATAATATACATTATTTCTACATTCAATTTAATCTTTTTTTAAAAGGACTAAAGGCCCAACCCGTGTAAAATTTGGTGGCAGCGGTAGGATATGAAAATCCCCCCATTTATCCGAATACGGCTCCGGAAAAGATAAAATTCCAAGGGCCACATGACAATATTCTATGAAAAGTTTAGATTCGGACAATTCACACAATGTGTGAAATCTAGTAAAATGAACTAAGTGCTATATCAAAATAGTGAGTGCTAAATTGTACTAATCACCATCACGAGTCTGTGTGCCAAGGAGTCCCTGTGACGTCGTGCTAGAACCAACGTCCCTGTTCGCTGCGCTCTAATAATTACTGTTATGACTATAGTAATACTTATAGCAGTTGTGGCAGTTTCATGTGAATTATTTTAGCAAACTTTTAATCAAATTTTATTGATTATTTTAAACTCAGCGTCCATGCCGTGTATAGTTATTTACATATAATTTTCTATTTCCATGCTATTTAAGTAATGTACAATTAATGTTAATACACATATTAATATAGACATTAATATAATTATCACTTAAGTGCTACATCATTCCCTGCAACAGTGATTTTAAACCATACGCGCTCGACTCTCACACACACACACTAACCTAACTTCATACTATATCTTGTTACGGTTGGCAAAGTGTGGAATGAGCTTCGATATTTTATAATTTATTAAAACTATTTTGTGTGTGTTATCATTTTAGTATTACTTCATATTTTATTTCTAATTGTGACATTTATATGACTCATTTTAATTTATTAATTATAAAATTATGGCGACCAGGCAAAAGTCTAAGGAAAAAGTATCTGGTGCTTCTGAGTCGATAGAAGAGAAAATTGAAATGAGTGTGCTACTAAAATTTATAAAAGCCTTTAATACCGATTGTCAAAATGCATAAAATCTAGCCACTGACGGCCAAAAAAACAATTTTATTCAAATTAATTATCAGCCAATTAGAAGGCAAGGTGGAGGCGACTACAACCATTAAAGAATTTGAGACATTCGATCAATTAATTGACTTTATTCCACTAGTCCTTGCCTATTACGTGACAGTGTCATCTGTCACTCAGATGCCTAACATGTAATTCTGTACTGCGCTGTGAGGCGCAGATTGAGGGCGCGCGTGTCGCCAATGCTCATGTGACGTATAGTAGTGTATACACATTATTGTACCTGTAGCAGGTACCTGAATTATGTATGCACTGTTCCTGGCTTGCCTAGCTTGATACAACGCACGTCGCACTAAGGAACTCGACAACTAGCAACAAGTCTGTAAGGAAAGCCTATCTGAGCCCGTAAACCAATTCGCTTTAACAATTGAAACTTGCTTATCCAAACTGATGACAGAAATAAATATTTTCGATGCAAGTAAAAAAAAAACCAACATACAAGGCCACATTGCAGCGATGAAAACGTTGCATACATTTGAAATAGTGTTGCAACCGTGCCTATCACAGATAGTTCGCTGTAGGGTTCCTAACTCTCTTAACTCGGCTATAAATTTCTCTATGGCTGAAGAAAAAATACTATCTAGCCTAGTCAGTAGGAAACCTTTACCATTTACAAACACTGACAGGTTAGCCTTTAAACTCACATCGTCGCGAACCTAACATGCCGACTAATCATTTCAGTCAGGGCTCCTAACCTGGTGCGAACAGAAAATCAAACACAGATATTGTGTGTAGTAAATATTGTAAAAATATAGGACACACAATTGAAAACTACCGCAAAAAGCAATGTGACAATAATTGGGCTCAATACAACTCACACAACGCAAGTGTCGCATATAATAGACAGATGCTACAAAATCCTTCAAATAGAGAAACAACTGGTCCATCTTGGGTCTTGTTTAACAATGACACGACCTCTTAACTCTAGACGAGGCGGACAATTTAAACTTATAAAATTTCCCCGACGGTGGCGCCAAGGACATCTAAACAAAGTCGATACCATTCATTCTAAATATCTGACTGTATCCTCTGTATCTGGTGTACTTAATCCAAAATCCGCTGTATCCACTGTATCCTCTGTATCAAAACCGAAATTCTCTGTATTCTCTACAGTATATAGAAAACATACCCATACTAATCGGTATCTAAACGGCAATTTTCATTACTATCCAACACAGTTGTCTACCTTGGGTAAATCTTTGTTTCAGAGAGCACGAAGCATCTGTGACAAGTAACACCTGGATACTGAACTTCAACATGTCAAGCAAGTTCTGCGAGACAACAAGCTTCGGGTTCCCCGTCTGCTCCACAGAAGCCGAGTGAAACCAGCCATCGCCGAGTGCTTACCTGCAATATTACCATACTTTAAAGGGGTGACTGATAAAATTTGCTACATTCTCAAGCGAGCCTCAATAAAAACTTATTTTAAGCCGCCAAAGAAGATTAGTCAGTTTTTATCATCAGTGAAATGACATATCCCTCTGCAAGATGCAGGAGTGTACAAGCTCTATTGTGACTGTGGTCTCTCCTATATAGGGTAAACTAAAAGATCTATAAAACTCACGTTAAAGAACCTATAGCCGATATGAAACACCGACGTGTTACAAAATCTGCTGTCTGTGAGCATGCTGAAGCCCCTGCCATTACATTAGACTTTATAAACCGCATATCCTCACTAGGGAACACCGATTCCTTCAAAGGATGATCCGTGAGAAAGTAAAAAACATCCAAATTTCAATAGAGAAGACTTCACCCAACCCTTTAGATCACTTGCGCTCACATCCCGAACAATCAACAAAGCTGAATGTAACTATGGTGTTACAGAAAAATAATGCCTTGCGATTATATTCGGCACAAAAGCCTTCCGTCCCCATCTATATAGTCATAAATTTACTATCTTCTCGCAATATAAGCCACTTCAATGGCTTTTCAACTGTAAAGAACCCGAATCGAGACTCGTCCGTTGGGGACTTAAGTTAGAGGAATTTGATTGCAACATTCTGCACAAAAAAGGAATAATTAATACCAAAGCCCCGATTTGCAGCTAATCCTTTAGAAGGTAATCCATCATATTCACTCTACTCCTTATTACCAAAAATTGATGACGAATTTGATAATCCATTAGAAGATCCACTCCTATAACTTCCATCCTATATCCCATTCTCATTAGAGCCTGGGGATGTTATAAATCATAATATTCAAAACCATGTACCGATATCAAATCATGAGACCGGACCGTACCTCGAAAATCTGCTAATTCCTGGAACTATAGTGGAAGTCATGAGATACAGGAACAGGAACCTATTATCGCTGAACTAGACCCGTTGGATTTACAAAGCCAAGTCCCAGAAGTGCAGACCTAAATCTTGACTTCGAATCGCTATAAGTTAGTTCTGCTTTGAAAATGTATCCTGGAACTAACAGCCCTGCACCAAATCAAGCAAATCGTTGAATAAATGACGACGAGTACACTAAATTTCTTAATTATATGTTTAGCAAACAAATAAATTTTGTCACGATACTAAAAGAGTATAATGAAAATCTTTTAACGTCTAATATCGTTTAAAAATAAAATAAAGTAACACTTATTCCCACTACTATTGACATGCATGAATCTAATGCATATAATTCTGAAATCCTAGCAAATATACATTTCAAAGTCTGAAAATAAAATGATCTACTTTATTTTCACCAAAGTCCATCATTTTGATGAATCTCCATATCCAGATATGTACTCTACTATAAAAGAGGCTAGGGATGGATTCTTTACCAAAAGCTAAAGACGTTAGAGGCATAGCAATTTCTGATTTCTGAAATCTATTTGACCAATACAATACAAAAGTTTGCATACAGGTTTCCCATAACACAATCATGTACCTATCGTTCAGAGAAAGGATTAAAATTCTTAATGAAAACCAAAAAACACAAAAAAATATACGAATCGCTGGTCACTTGGGTTCAACATGAATGTACAGCCGTATCCATGAGCATACAGGAAAGATTAAGTAGTGTATGATTATCTAAAAATGTAGAGTACGTCAAGAAAATAAGGTTTTAAAATCACTACTACGTATACGATGCCATTTCGGCGCTTTTCCCTTGACGTCGTCGGACCTTTACCTGAATCTGGACCCGACAAACTGAAATATATACTTACACTACAAACGATCTTACCAAGTACTGTGTAGCCTATCCTATTCGAAGCACAAATAATGAAGAAACAAGTGTATGTCGCATACATTTTATATCCCTCTTCGAATTACCCAAATTCATCTTAACTGACCAAGGAGCTAACTTCACATCATACCATTTCAAAAAAAAAAAAATTGTCAATTTCTAAAAACTAATCAACTCTGCTCATCTCCATACCACCCACATACTCAAGGTTCTAGAGAGAACGCAGCTACTCTACTCTAAAAGAATACCTAAAATCCTTTACTAATGACAGACAAGACAATAGACCTGCATATGCGTACAATGAGACTTCCTCTGTTTGTGACAGTGAGAGTCCACTGCACTTAGTGTTCGTTCGAAAAACTTGGTCAAAGCAGTGAGGGAGAGAATTTGAAGAAACTTGAGATGAATAGGGTGGTAAAATCGAAACAACTGCTGAAGTGGTACGCAGAGGAAGATCAAAGGATTTGGCAGCCACTTATTATCAATCGGTGGATACATGTGCGGTCCCAACCTAATAAAATATACATTGACTGCGGTGTTTTCGAAACTCGCGAAGTGCTACCGTCGGGTGTAGGCATACTATACGCCCCCGATAAGTGCACTAAGTACACAGGGAGTGTAAATGTCATACCGCAGGACGATCCCTTCAATATAAATATACCAAGCCCTAGGTTAGATTTTAATATAACAAACTCCACTTGTTGTACATTCGATCATAAGTCTAATAATGTTATCTATATTGTGCCTCCTATTTTGGAGAACATTAATCTTGATAATTTAAAATTAAATCAGGAAGAGATTTTATCGCTATTAAATAATGTTATAGAAAAACAACCAGTTCTCGTAAAATATGAGATACATTACTTAGTAATAACTTCTTTTGTTATTTTATGTGTAGTTTTAGCTCTTTATTATATGGATATTAAATGTTATTCTACGAGTATATTTTCTAAGTCTACTTAGCCTGTAAACTCGATTAGTGATGATTATGATTCGCACAATAATCTCGAAACGCAGAGTGAGATACAAACCCCAGAACCCCGTCTGAGGGAGTCCGTTTTCTGAATTTCAGCCTAAAACCTGAACTTCAGACTTCCGCGGGGGGTTGTTATATCCTTTCACTATAAGGGTTGTAGCAATCTCATATGCAAAATTGCTAAGCCCCCATGGTGGCTTCGACCCTCTGTCGAAATCGAGGGCGAGACAGTCAGTCCCTGCTAAGCTATCTTACTTAAGAGTGTTAGTAAATCATAGTCTTGCTATTTCATGTTTTAATTAATAATACACATTATTTCTAGATTCAGTTAAATCTTTCTTTAAAACGACCAAAGGCCAACCCCGAATAATAGAACGAATCATACGATGGACTTCAAATAACATTTTTTGATGAAGGTCCATCCAAAGCAACTGTGTGTCGTTGCATAAGAGGCAAACGAGCAGTTGAGCCAGATGAGGGTGAATGATCAACAAGACCCACGAACATCCGCAACAGGCCTCTTATCTCGTATTATTAGAGTAAATAATGTGGAGGGGGCATGGCAAGTATGTTAGGGTCGTGATATGCCACGCGCCATTCCCTTTGCTACCCCTTTATGGAACGGGCGTGAATTTGTGTATGTATGATGTTATTATTCTTATGACAGTTCGTACAAATCCATGTGTCTACACCGTTCTTAAACATACGAAGAATTTTTTATACTATATAAAAAATCTTAACCTCTTAATGTTACTAACCATATACGCATCTTATACTTCATCATCATCAGCCCCTATCGGAAGAATACCCACAAATACCATCGCGAGTGCCATCAGTGCCGCCCTTGGTGAGGTGATCCGGAACAACAAACATCAGGGCACATCGACGGCTAGTCAGCCCCCTAAGGGACCGACTCCACTTCCACAGATGGGGTTGCCCCGCACTACAAGACAACCCCACCGACTTTGGAATAGTGCAATGTGGTAGGGTTCCCATCCACGCCCCTTGCACCGTGCGCAAAAGCGCCTCCTCCTGTTGCTCTTAGGTCCCCTCTTCTTATAAGAGGTGTAAAGATCGCTACCGCAAACTTGCGGACAAGTCCTAAATTAAGAGGCCACGTTTCGGCCCCGTAGGTCGTCAGGGGGAGAACGCATCGGTTGAAGACTCTTGTCTTCAAGCTGTGCGGTATAGGTGACATGAGAATGTGACGAGCTTCTAGAATGCTGTCCAACCCAACTGAATCCTTCTATCGGTTTCCTTCTTGAAGTTATGTCTACCTAATTGCAATAGTTGTCCGAGGTAGACGTATTCGTGTACTACTCCGAGAATAGCACCCATCGAAGTTGACCGGCCTAGGGAGAACGTGTTCGTTGAGCATGACCTTTGTCTCGACCAAGTTCATCCCAGGGCCAATACGTCGGGAGGATTCATTTAGGCCGTGCAACATTTCCTGCAAGCTCTCGAAAGTTTCGGCCACACAACGTCGGTGAAACGAAGATGTAGAGGTATTCGGCGTTAATATTCATGCCGCATTCTGACAAGTTTAAAGTCTTAAAGACGTCCTCCAAAGCATTAGTGAACAGTTTCGGGGAAATGACATCCCCCTGTCCCACTCCTCGGTGCAATTGGATTGGCCTTGTTTGACGATCTTATACTTATCTGAAACAAATTGATTTTATTTATTTATTTATATGAAAAACAGTGTTGTTTTGAGTATTTCTATGGAAATGATTTGAAATAAGTATATTCAGAAACATAAGTATATTACTCTTGAAGTACATCAAGAGTTTAGAATATGCTACTGAAATCAAAAGAAATGTGTGACATTGAAAAGTCACAAGACAGACTTTGCTGTACAAGACTTATCGTGCTATTGCACGTGATTACACAAATTCTCTTGAATTTACTAGAACGTTCTTAATCATACGAACTGTAGAAACAATAGGACGTAAGAAGGGGAATGTAATCTTATTATTTAAGCCACAATGTGTTAATTATTAAAGCAGAGCCGCCTTTTATTCCAAGCTCCTCGCACATTCTAATGCCTCGTATTAACTGGGGAACAAAATGTCGCGGGAACATGTTCCCGTTCCGCTCACAGAGCGAGAACATAACAAGGCCACGAATCAAGCCCCCAGCTCAGTGGATGTAAGCGGTGTTGATGACGTATATATTGAGCAAAAGCAAGGCATCTTTTTTTTCGGGTTCCGTGCCACAAAGGAAAGACCGTAACCCTTACAGGGCTACTTTGTTATCCATCTGTGCGTATCAAATCCGTGCGCATACTGAAGTTGGCCGCCGCCAATAAATTATATTTGATAAAGCGCAAAGCCTTTGATTTATTGCTATTAATCATCCAAATTTCAATAGAGAAGATCGCTGGGTCCTTTCCTCTGCTTGGGACACAGTGATAAACAATCAATTCAAAAACTAAACACAACATTTCAAGATAATTACAATTATTCGGGTACTCTTACTCTTTTTTACTGCTCTATGCTGGCGGAAGTATTCATCGGTAAATATAAGACATTTCGGGCGATGGTCTAAGTAAGACCGTGGTCGATAGGGAGACACATCCCCCTTCTTTCCCGCAGATGGGAAAGATGCATTTCGATAGTTCTTTAAGATTAGCTAAAGTAACTATTATTATCTTGGCCGAGGGGAACGGGTCCTCTCGCGAGGAGGCCGCTCACGCGCTGCAGCTAAAGTTGGCCTTGCGTTGCGTTGGCTGGAAGAGCTCTCCAACATGGTTCAAGCCTTGTGACGGTGGGGCTTAGTAGCCCCGCCGCCACGACAAGGTAAATACGACAAGGTAAACACAAAAAAACAATAGTTAAGACTTTTAGATACATTTATTTCAATTGGTCTTTCCATATTCACAATCCAGGACAGACCTTAAATAGTACAAGAACAACAATGGAATTAATACAGTTTTTGATATTGGTTAGTATAAAGTGAGGGTATGAAGTCTTATCTGGCAGTTCTCCGAGACTCCTGGCTGCAACTTGGATAGTCCTTTTTATATATTGTTATTGTTCCATAACCACTAATCGTCACGGATTGTCCTTCATTCCTTATATTCAATATTTGAATAATATAGAGTTTAATAACAGAAAAATAAAAAGTAATAGGAGTTAAAAGGAGTAGAGCTCGGAAAAGGAACACACAACCAATAAGATTAACAATCTCTTGGCTTCATGAGCTAACTAAAGTCCGACAAGATACAAAATCTGTTACAATTAAATAGAATTTAAGATTAAAACAACAATGAAACATGGCGTCGGTAAGAAATCATGAACTCACCCTTTTTTCTTATGAAATATTCATTAGTGCATTGTGATACGAATATGTAGGTCCCCGGCGGAATATAAAAAAACTACTTAACTATAATTTGCTGAAGGAAGACAGCGTCAGCATTAAATCGTCCAAGCCACGCTGAAGAGAAAAAAGAGTGACATTTTTTCAACACAGAGAACATTAAGCCTTACTGTCAAAGATGACAGATATACTTTTTTTATAAAAAAATTAAGTTTCAAAACATAATTGTTACACGGAACCCGAAGAAAGAAGTTTGTTTTGTTAAGGACATGATGTCTTTTGCCGTATTTCTTTTTCTTAATAGTCTATATCAGTAAATAAAACGTGATATAACAGCATAAGGGACAGCACAAAGAAAAAAATATAACTTGATTTACCATGATAATAGTAAAACCAACTTAGATAAACATGATAAATTTGATTTGCTAGTACTGTACCCGAACAAATATTCGTTAGGTAATTGGTACTCGCTTAAGTGGTGCTAATATTAGATCATATCAGAGTTTCAAAGTTAATTTTTATACCTACTTCAACAAGATATTCAAGTTCAGTTAGATACATACCTACCTACATAGCTATTTGTTTCTTTTTTAAAATAACACTTATAAAGAAATTAGTAGGTACGGCGTTATATCCATAATCCCAGACATCTGTTCAGCAAAATTAATGTTTCACTTTTGTTTTTCGATTTCAACTCCCTCATCGACAGGTTCTATAATATTTCTAATGCGCAATTTTTCCCTTACAATATATTTTATAACTATTGATCTTTTACAAACAACAAAATCATTAAAAATAAAAAATTTGCTTCAACAAATAAATAAATTTTTTATTCAATATATTCTAATTATTAATTGCATTTTACATAATACAAATCAGGTTAAAAGTAAATACCATAACGGTTTGCTCAATTATGACGAGGACGATGAGATGAGTTCACACGCAATCATTTGTTCACACGTCGGAGCTTTTTTACCGTATGGGCGTTCATATGTTACATTTCATATCATTTTTAACACGCGATAAAAAACGTCCGTACTGGTGCTTAATATTAACCTTTGACATAAGGGGCAACCGAGTCTTTATCGACGCGACGTCTGTAAACATTCGCACGATTATTGTGCAGATGTCTTCCCTCCTCTCTTTCCTCGGGACCTCTTGGGTTGTGTCGGCCCACTTCGGCAGCAATGCAGCAAAGGCGTTTTAACTGTGCCTGGAATTTAATTCTCTGATTTATCATTGAATGACGCAAGCGCGCTAAAGCGTTACGCGTTGGATAGCGATTCGCACGACTTCACTCGTCATATTTTTTACATATTTTCGCGTCCAAGGAATAAACTCTGAAATATTAAATAAATAAATTAGAGCACTGAAAATATTGATAGTAAATATTATTTTATTAGCAGAAAAATATTCTCTTCAAAATCACACAAATATGTTATACATTGTGTAGAATATTTTATATGTTACAAGTCGAAACATGATTGAACTTTAGGGCTGTATCGAGGCTGTTTTATTGTAACCAATACGAATAAATAGTAATATTTTACGTATCGTTGAAAATAAAGTCAACCCACTGAATACGTCTCACCGGAGGTTCTTGTGTTGACCTGAACCCTGTGTATATTATAATGTTTCTTTCTATTATGACAGTAGTAGTCATCCGCTCCGCCTTTGCCCGTGAATAACCTTAATAAATTATACACAAAACCTTGGGAATCCCTCTATCCATAGGTGAAAACATCCTGAATATCCGTCTAGTAGATTTTGAGAAAATCGATTACATAATCAGATAACTCGCAATTATTTTTGATGTTTCTAAAATCGTGGGTTTGGTCCACCACTCCTTACCACCGCTGCTACTCCTGTGTCGCCAGGATTTACAGCAGGATCCACATTGCACTCAAAACTGCATCAAAATTAGCTAAATCATATTTATAATCTTCTGTTGCCATGCAACATCATGGACCATAAAACTTTCTATAATTTTTTTTTATAGAATAGGGGGGCAAACGAGCAATCAGAGCCTTTTTATAACTACGACGCCTATAAACATCCACATAATTACTGTGCCGATGTGTTGCCCTATCGGCTACACACAGACCGCACGAAACGCGATACTGAAGAAGTAGACTGTGTTATGTGAGCAAGTGTTACCTCACCGGTCGTGTCGGCCCAATTCCGTTCCAGCATGGCACTAAAAATAAAAAATGAAACAAAAAAAAATGCTAGTCCAAAGTAAATGTAAGTTTAAATATATTTGTGTTTTAGCGATTTGGTTACGCATTCTACTTTCTGTAGTTGTGAAACTTTCCCGAAAAGGGTACACTTTTGGGTGGTAATTTGTCGCTAAAATCCTTATTTATTGCAACAGTGAAGTTGGATCGGCCCCGGGGGCGAATTCGCAAACTTCGCTGCTTTAACTCCGCTTCACTGAATACCGACATCGTGGGCACATATTGAGGTTGAATCCGTTTTCTTGTTTTAGCTGAAATATGGTGCTGCGAGTACTTTAATAAGACTTGGGATAACTTTGTCCATACGAACACTTGGGCGCCCCGAAACTGTTACTAACGAGAGCATTATTTCATTACGTTCTATATTAATTTAAATTATATTCAGCTATTTGTAGGAGCATGATGTATATGTTTGAAAACGAAGCCATTGGTATGTATAATAACATATATGTGACATGATGAGTGTAAAAACTTTAGACGAACTCACACTCTTGGTCTTCTTCGCAGTTGTCCTGCGAGGGCTACGGGCACCGAGGCGAACCCGGGTTGGGTCGCGAGGGGACAACTATCCCTTCGGTAGCGAGGGCCGCATTACTGCGGGTTTGCCATCGTGACTTTATGGGCTCAAAGGGGGGAATGTAGGCCTGTCAAGGGCCTTTGTGTAGTGTGGTGTGTTATGATTATTGGTGAGTAGTGCTTTGGATGTGTTATGCATGTGCATGTGTGATCCTCGTCTGGATCGCCGGACACGCAGTCCCTAGTCCGCTTGGTGGGTCACGGGATGGGGGGTGGGGGAGTTCACACGCGGATACGACCTCCCGTCAGGTGGTCGCGCGTGCAGCGGGGCCAGGTCGCGTAGATGAGCATTCATGATTAGTCCATCGTCTGCCCTATTGAACATAGCGCTCGGCAATCGAACCACAGACTCCTCCGCAAGTCACGCGCGATCACGTCGACCGGCTCCCGTGATGACCCGTAGAGATACGTTCTGCTGGGCTTGCAGGCGTTTCCTGTACACGACTGGGGATACGCGCGGTCGATACTGCACACGAGATACACGACTGGGGATTCCCAAGACACATCCTGGCCTCTGACATTTAGCCGCCCCGGCGTGGAGCGCCTCTTGCTGTCATATGGCGCCGTCACCTTATCCATGTTGACGGAGATGCGCCACTTGTCGAACCACTCCGGCAACCAGTCCAGAATGCGTTACATGCACCCAGTTGCGAGCTTCGGCTTTCGGGACGTGGTAACGTATGCGCTGTCATCGGCAACCAGCGTGAGTATGACATCCGCCCCACCCTCTCCCGAGGGATCATTGAGTGTGGGGATGTTGTTAGTGTAGGCCGCGTACAGGCACGGGGATAGGCAGTTACCCTGTGGCACTCCGGCGCGTATGGTCTTCACCGAGGAGTGCCGCCGCTCCACCGCTCCCCGGAAGGTCCTACCTTCCAAGAATGACGCCGCTAGTCTCACAAGCGCCAGTGGCACACCAACTTGTATATCGAGAAAGACCACGACTAAGTGTCTCCCCTTGTTCATCTCCACAGACAAGTGGTGGATCACCCGCGTCAGTTGCAACGTGGTCGAGTGGCCGCTCCGGAAGTCGAAGTGTTCATCCCTTATGGGAATGCACAGCTTCAGCCCCCGAAGCAGTAGCCTCTGGAACAACTTGGCTATGTGCGACAGCAGCGTACTCGTACTCTCCCAGCCTGTTCCACGCCACTCCCTCACCTTCACAGACAGTTCCTCGGCCAGCTTGTTGAGTTTGTGTCTTGATCCTCGGGTAGTGGGTGCAGGTCCAGAGTTTCCTCATCTGTCGTTTCCTCTGCAGATCCGACAGTAGGCTCGGGGGAATACACCCCGCCGTCGCGCTGCCACCGGTACAACGGTAGACGCCGCCGCCCGCGCCTCTCGGATTTTTTCCGCGAAGCATCGTGCGGCGGCCTCCGTCTCGTCCGGGGTAGACAGCTGCCTGGCGATGGCGAAGTCGACTAGGCTAGCCTGATAGACTGCCCAGTCGATCCTCTCTCTGGTCCGCACTCCTTCCCTAAGGATTGCTGCACACTTGATGTGTGACGAGGATGGGTAGGTGTCGTGTGTCGAGGTCGTACGGACAGCCATGCAGAGCCAGAGGGCTCTGGCCTCCCTAATGAAGGCCTTAAACCTTCAGTCATTGGCCGTGTGCGGGCCCTTGCAGTTAGACGAACTGATTTAATTTTAGAGTAACTTGCGTTTGTGCGAACTATAGGGAAGCCTATTCATGTTAACCTTATCGCATCACTCGGCATAGAGAAAAATATTTCTGGACTGAAACTTAAAACATTGTCTAACTAAAAGTTTATTACATGTAATGCATACAAGTTCGTTCTTGTACAATTTCATTTAACGGATAAATAAACTAATAAGTATAAAACTCTTAACTCATTATAACATAATTGGGTACCGCGGTAGAGGTACGCAACCAAGTATAGCGTGTAGCGTACTCTACTGATTCTACATTCGCGCACATAGCCAAATACTACGTTTGCAGAAAATGCTAAATAGATTCTTACGCATGACCACTGGAAGCCCGTGGTACTTCCGAAACATCGACCTACATTGTGACTTTCAATTGACCTCGGCCTCCTCAAATAAGTCAAACATTAAACGAGATCAATTATCCTTATCCACAACACTGCAATCGTGCGCGCGCCGTCCCACTAGAGTGGGGAGGGGGACCGCTTCCCCTTTTTCAGTCCCAAAAATAGTTACTATAGGGTACGCCCACAATCAACCCGGTACATCTCTTCCCATCTGCAGGAAAACCTACCGTCTCCCTAAGCCTGAAGACACAAAAGTCTCCGCTAGTCAGTCGAACTATTAAGGCTGGACAAGCGCCGCTAACCAGTATTAGGTCCCTTCGAAAAAAAAAACCAGTAACACTTTTTGGACCAAAAAGTCTTAACGATGTGTGGTTGAACGCAAACAGAGTACAGTGAGAATACTAAGCCACGAGGCATTAAAAATGTAAACAAAGACAAGATAATAGATAAGGACAAGGACAGGTGAAAGAAATGAAATCTAGTAAGGACGGGAATAAATTTAAATTAATTTTATTTACTTATTAATTTTATTTAAAACTTGTACTATGGTCTGTGAGTTCCCTACCCCCTTTCTCTTTTTTTGTTGACGTGGCGAAACGCATTTATGGGCCTTCACCGGCGCTGGGTCCAGTTGTGTCTGGGGCTCGCGGCACATTATAGTGCCGAATACTCACAGAAACCACCGCAAGTGCCATCATTGCCGCCTTTGGTGAGGTGCCCTGGAACTACAAATCATCAGGACACCTCAACGGATACATCCTACACAGAAGGGTTGCTCCGCAATACAGAACAACCCCACCTACTTTGGGACAGTGCAATGGGCTGTGGTTCCCATAATCGCCCCTTGCCCCGTGCGTGAAAGTGCCTCTTCCTCCTGCTCTATAGTACCCTCTTCTTATAAGAAAGGTACAAAGAGCTAAATGAACCGTGGAGTGCCACGGTTCATTTAGTTCGCCCAAGGCGGCAGAGTTCACCGCAGGCTACTGAGCACCACCGCCACAACAATGTTTGAACCATTTAGTTATCTACCTTAAGTTGGGATTATGTGCGATGAACGCTGAAGAGTATGACTATAAACACTTCTAACTCACTACCATATCACCCACTTAACTAAAGCTCTCCCGGAATGATTTAGTTATCTACCTTAATTTGGGATTATGTGCGATGAACGCTGAAGGGTATGACTATAAACACTTCTAACTCACTACCATGTCACCCACTTAACTAAAGCTCTCCCGGAATGATTTAGTTATCTACCTTAAGTTGGGATTATGTGCGATGAACGCTGAAGAGTATGACTATAAACACTTCTAACTCACTACCATATCACCCACTTAATTAAAGCTCTCCCGGAATGATTTCAGTTTGATATCACTTAAGAACTTGAACATTTACAACAATGCCGTAAGATCTATCCCAGGATATTGGAATTTTACACTGACGATACGCTCGCTACACTGTGCTGTAATATTTGCGCAGCACTTTCGCTGCCTCGCCAATAAATCCGTATTGTCGTCCCCCGTTGTCTGTCAGCGTGTTTACTTCGTCAATATGAGTCGTAGTTTCATAGTTTTCAAAATAGTGAACAACGATACGTTTCTGAAATATTATGTTTATGAGTGGTGTTAGCAAATAATACGTAGTAAGAGGTAGCGGCACGTTCAAAAAAACTCCAATCATTTATGTAGAGAAATTAGAATATTACACTACATAATATTTGGCAAAGTATGTAAATTATATTTTGAAAATATTTTTTCTAATTTATTTTTAAGAGGCGTTCGAGGCGCAACTTGATTGAACGTGTGTAACCTGGATCTGAGCCCTTGTTCGGCATTTTATCGAGGGCATTTAGTGTCTCTAGAGTTAATTAAAGTTGTTGGACGCGATCATACCCTCTTAATTATAGTCATTATGTTAGTTCGCCATTTGAGATTCAGGAAAACTGAAATAAAAATGTACCTCGACAAACCTGCACATTCATGAATCTTCTTTCTGTGTGTCTTTCTCTTGCCCCTCTAGCAACAAGTTTAAACAGAATAAAATAAATAATTAAATGAGGCTTCCATACAACAATCGCTATGTTTTGCCGTTTATTCTTAGACTCGCTAGAGTCACCCCGGCTTCGTTCGCGAATAAGAATTAAATTATACACTAAAGTATACGTTAGTCAGAGGTAGTGCCTTGCTCTGCATAGGAGGAGGTAGTGCCATCCATGGTGCATGACACTACATCCT
The DNA here is from genome assembly GCA_017140195.1 of Eumaeus atala. NCBI lineage: Eukaryota > Metazoa > Arthropoda > Insecta > Lepidoptera > Lycaenidae > Eumaeus > Eumaeus atala. The sequence goes on along the minus strand of JAFELO010000058.1, from coordinate 179,968 downwards.
CCTATGCGACGGAATCGGGCTGGCACGACCGTGGAGGTACCTCTCGATCACTTGATACCGCCGTAAAGTGATACCTACAGGGTCGCGTTTCGTGCGGTTTGTTAGTAGCCGGTGATTCATCGATGGGGATATTATGCTGATGTTCATTGGCGTGGGTATTCAATGAAAGGCTACGACTGCTCGTTTTCCCCCTATAATTTATACTTCTGGAATTGTTCTATCTATTGGTGAAAACCGCATGATAATCCGATTAACAGTTTTTAAGAATATCAATCACATACAGACAGTCCAATTGATTTTAGGCACTCTGTTTTATAATATGTATAGACAGAGATGGTACGGAACAGATCATGCGCGAGTCCGACTCGCCTTTGGCCGGTTTTTTGTTTCACAGCACTGCGAATGTTCGTTTAGACTACAAATAATAATTTCGATGTTTTGGCCAAATATAAGCCTAGAATTTTTGTCCGCAATCTTTTGGAAGTTCTACTTGTCTTGGCACGTTAAGTAAGTGGGGAGATTATTTTTTCACGGTGCGCGCTCACACGAAAATCCGACACCGGAAGTTAAATATACTCAACATTACAGTTTTTCTCTTGTTACGCCAAAGAAATACAACTAACTTCTTACGAGTGTACATACGTACATACATTTTATTTAAAATAATAAGAATAATAATAACAATGATATAATAATATCTGTGGACTTCACGTTAGCCTAGCTCTGTGTTAAGTAACGTAAGGACTCGTGTTACAGGTATTATTAGACAACAGAAATATGTTTAATATTTTTTATAAATTTAAGGAATTTTATATATTGAAGATTCTTAGTATAGAAATACATGTAGTACATATATTCGGGATTGGAACCCGTGACATCTGACGTAACGCGCGGAATAGCCGCCACGTTACCAACTGAGCCAGCCGGTCGTCAAATAAAGTTTGTACTTTCATTCCAGCCTTATAGAGGCTTATAACGTTATTGCTGAAACTGAAATATGAACAGGATATTAAAAGCGAGCACCGAACGCCTTTCCCGTAGATTCATCCGTTGACCAATACAAGTTTAATTAAAGCTTAAAAAATATTTTCGACAAACCCTTTGCAATACAGGACTTTTGTCTAAGGACTACACTAATCACCGACTTATTTATGTTATTTCATTAGCAGCAACCTCGGTTTTTAAGCGTAATCCAAACAAAGCTACCACCCTTTTTTTGGGAGTTTTATGCCTAGGAAAATGAGAACATTGGGCATAAAATTGTCATAAATCCTTTTCTGCTGATCCTTCTTAAATCGTAAAACTATTCTACATACGAAATTTCTGCTTGTTCAATAGTTTTGTCAACGATTTGAGATGACACAAGCTAAAATAACTGTACAGTGTGATTCTTAAGATACCGTACAACATCTCAGAGCGTATTCAGTACACGATTGTGATTCCGGATATGTAAAAATATGGTTATCTAGAGGACGCCCAGCTGTATATAGATAATATAGATAGAGAAGGTAAGCCAGCTTAAAATGCGGTCTAAGTCGGAAGAACAATGTAGTCTGTTTCTTTTTTTTAATTAATTTCTCTCTGCACAATGCGCATGAGAGATAGACAAATACATAGTACTGCTTTCTCATCTTCCTTCTCTATTCACCAATACTGCTAGTTGATGTCATACAACTGAATTTTTTTGTCGCGGGGAAAACAACAAAACACGCCTTTACCGACCCTGGGTTGGGTCCAGTGGCATGTTGAGATCGCAGCACATTGTTGCGCCGAATACCCACAAAAACTACCGCAAGTGCCATCAGTGTCGCCCTAGGTAAGGTGTCCCGAAGCTACAAATTATTAGGGCACCTCGACGGCCAACTCATCAATTTAAAGGTCCCTTAAAGGACTTATAAATTTAACGGTCCCCTAAGGGACCTTTAAATTGATAAGTTCTCAACCGATACTTTGCAATATTGCAAGGAAGATAAAGTTTAAAACTACATGACAGTTTCACTACTCGCGGTTTCTCTGCAGCTGATATCTCAGTGTGAGTGTAAGCCTAGCCTAAGCTATAAGCTCGTGTGTCACTAATTAGCTCAGCTGCAACGTTATATGGTTGTATTATTGGCTTTGTTAATTGCACTAATTGCTGTATAAGTGCGATGCTGATAATTTTGAAGCAATTATATGTCGGAACTTAATTATTATACCATCATGATCAAACTACTATTATTGAATGTTTCTTCCACTGAGTTAGTTAAGTACCTTAGTAGGTACTAATGCGGTAGATATGTTAATGCTTCCCACCATGGTTCAAGACTTGTCGGGTCAGAGGGCCTCAGTAACCATGGATGAACCCTGATATCTTGGATAAGGCTATTTGAACCGAAGTTGCTGCTTTTTGCACCCCTCTTATAAGAGGAGGGGACTAAATAGCAGGAGGAGGAGAGGCTCTGGGGCACGGGGCAGGGGGCGACGATCCCAACCCCACCCCATTGCATTGGCCCAAAAGTTGATGGAGTTGCCCTGTAGTGTCTGGAAGAGGCGTCTGTCCCTTAGGGGACTGACTAGCCATCGAGTGCCCTGGTTTTTTGGCTACACGTCACTATAACGTGCCGCGAGCCCCACACACCACTGGGTGGGGCCCAGTGACGGTGATGGCGCAGAAATGAGTATTCGTACGACAGCAAAGAAATTCGGATACTGCCATAGATTGCATGAAACGTGAGTGCTTTCAGCCATACGACTCAGCTGCAATGCAGCTCTTTTTTGTAACTTTCGAGGTACTACAGTTACTATAAAAGTTATCGTGTGGTTTGTGAGTAGCCTATCCATTACAAAGACAGTTTCATAATATAAAAATAATGTAGCTTTTAATGTATTCCAGACAATATGTCCTGCATAAAATGTAAGCGGTAATATATTCCTGACTTTGGAGTCAGATCGGATGTCAAGTATCTCGCACGGCATCTCAGGCCTGAGTTAGAATGTCCTAACTGACATTACGCCGATACGGAGTCTCTCAACATAGTTTATGATTATACCGCAGAGAATTGTGTAAAGCCGTGACTACACTATTCGTCATGTCCCAGCAGACTTGCTGAATGTCGATAGGTCATCATGGCACCTAGTGGATTACGCTCAACGTTATATTTTTTAATAATGAACGTGACTGCTATGCTATCTTATTTCGTAAGTTTCTTGTGGCCTACTGGAGAGAAGAAATAAATGAGGCCAACAGATCTGCTTAACACTTGTGCAGATGCCTAAAGACGTCAGTACCCTTAAAAGTTATTCGCTTCCCGTGCTTACATCGCTTACGTCTCGCGTATCATCGCGCGTCTTTCATTCCAGAATAATGTCCATTGTTAAGGAGTAAACTCTAGTCAGATTTCACAGCTGTCACATTTTCTTTTACCAGTCCTTGCTGGTTCACTCATTTTTATCTACATATAACACCGAAAAGACAATTGGCACAACACTCGGCCACCTTAACAATTGTTATTTCACCTGCAAAACTCATTTTTAACGACGTACATATTCATATTTCCATTACGGCGATGTCACCGTTTACATAAGTTTCGGTCCATCATCATTTAAGCAAATATCGGACAAAATTTGGCATACTAAAGTTCAAAATGAGGATGTTCTTTATCCGTTGAATGTGGCGTCAATATGCTAGAAATATTGGCGTTTTGGAGACCGGTTTCAAACATCAGCTACCGGAGTAAACGGCCCGAAGGCCTAAAAGAGGTAAGAGGCGGTAAGAAATTGATGATGGCGACCACGAACCATCATTGAACGGCGGTTTACCATTCGGTGAATCCCGCATGTGTGGTCGAGGCTTGAGAATTTAAGATGGCTCAGTGTCAATTGTGCTTATACATATATCATATCGTTAGGGACATAGTTTATAACGTGTATTAACACTAGATTTTAAACTCGTGTAGGCCACCATTGTCAATCACTCCATGCCATCGGATATGTGACAAACATCTTATAGTATTCAAATTTTACAGCAATCATGAGTACAAAGGTGTTAAACTTTACAGCAATCATGAGTACAAAGGTGTTAAACTTTACAGCAATCATGAGTACAAAGGTGTTAAACTTTTATATGTATTCCAATACTTGAAGATTTTATACGTTTTTTTTTATTTTAGATGTTGCCGCCTTGTGGACTAGTCAGACTGAATACCACTGGAGAACTACCTCTGGTGGACATAGCGCCCGTGTGGAGTAGGTATCTCAGAGCGAAACGGAGGTTGTGAGAAGGATTGATAAATCTTTTTCAAAGTATAGGGCGACAAACGAGGATTCGGAGCCTCTCTACGACTACTTACGCCCATGAACATTAGCAATATTACTATGCCGTTAGGTTGCCCACCTTTTTATCTCTCCCCCGATGGGCCACACATACAAATACATATACACAAACACACACACACGTACATACACACACGCACACAAAGACGCAACTAAACTCTGTTGGCATAAACACCCCCAGTCGGTAAAACACCTCTTTATGATATAAATACCGATGAACATTAGTGTACACATTCAATTAAATATATTGAATATGGGTTTCATATAAGATCCCACAACAAACGGCTGGCAATATGTTATCTGTGTATCGGATACAATACCTCTGGCCATAAACGTATTGTCTTATTATCTGATGAGTGAATTTAGTAGACCGCGCCTCGAGGGACCGTCTTCTCTTAGGATAAGGTGTTTCATTGTTTTGTTGAAATTTTATATGATGTGCACGGAATGATCTTCTTTTGTTAATATTTTCTATGGCAATAGGTTTTTTATAGTATAGGCGGACAAACAAGAAATCAGAACATTTCAACGACTACCGACGCCCATGAACATCAGCATAATCATACCGATGTGTTGCTCTCCTTTGCACCATCCCCATCCATGCAATCAGGCCTCCGGCTACTCACAAACCGCACGAAACGCGACACCGTAGGTGTCACTTTACGGCGACATCAAGTGAGCGAGTGGTGCCTCCCCGGTCGTGCCGGCCCAATTCCGTTGCACAGGAGGATGTAGTATCATGCTCCATGCATGGCACTACCTCCTCCCATGCGTCATGACACTACCACTTAAAGAAACGTACATTAAACATAGGTATTTTGTAGTTTCTTAAGGGATGGCTGGCGTTATTCAACAGACACTCAACGATTACTTCGATGGTTGCTGCGACATATCCATATAATGACCTAAAATTGTTTGTGCTCAATGACACATAATTGTTTGGGCTTAATGACATAAAATTGTTTGGGCTCAATGACATAAAATTGTTTGGGCTCAATGACATACAATTGTTTGGGCTCAATGACATATTATTGTCTGAGCTCTAACAAGGTGACTCTTCTCCCAAACAGCACTCACAACTATATTTAAGTATTGCTTCCCTTAGCCTGCACGGCATCGGTCCAGGTCCTAACACGCAGTGTCCTGCCGCTGATAGATCCGGGACACTCCACTTACTCCACTTACTCCACTCCATTATTTACGGATTCACATGTAGTGGACAAACGGGCGATCAGTCATGGGATCTTTTAGTAAATACCTCCATGCCCTCCTTCGCTACTATCCTCCCAATGAAACCGATACTTACAAACCGCAGAATATGTGACAGCGTATTGACAGTGACACTTTACACAGGTATCATGTGAATGAGAGGTATCTCCCCGATCGTCCCAGCCCTATGCGGCCGCAATGCATGGCACTTTTACAAATTGACGCCCCTCCTATGACTTTGTTAAAATGTAGTTTATACATTTATTCTCCCTTTTGACTTCGGCTTTGAATATTTGGAATTTTTGTTGGAACGCGGGCTTAGTCCGGGCGTTCCAAAAATAGTTTGTCCGAATTGAAAAAGTTATCCCAATTCATTGCAATGGATTTATACATCCACCAGCAAAGGACGTTTTAGTTTCTGATTAGACGCAGTTCAGTTTTTGTTTTGTTTTTACAGTAGACTAGGGATGCATCAGGCTTAGTCAGTTGATAAAACTGGATGGACTGCTATTTGTACAAATTCTACACTTAAACCCTCCTCGGGAATTACACTTTCCATTGGTAAAAACCACAATCCGCTCAGTCGATTTTGAGAAATCGCATATAGACAGACAAGTTTTGGCTACCTATGCCCATTGACATCGACATGATTGTTGTTATGCAGGTGTGTTGCCTTTCCTCCTCCAATCGCGGTCTTCACTCCAGAGCCTTACTGGCCCCTCTGCCATCCTATCTTCTGAGTGAGAGACCAGCCCATTGCCACTTCAGTCAGCTTGTTCTTTGCGTGATAACGGATACTTTATTTCTCTGCCTTATGACTTCGTTACGAATTCTATCGGACAAAGAAACACCCCACATAGCCCGCTGAGCTACCGCAAACTTACCGACCGGTCCTAAATTAAGAGGCCATGTTTCGGTCCCGTAGGTCATCACTGGGAGAACGCATTGGTTGAGGACTTTTATGTTCTAGCTCTGCAGTATAACTCCGCTCGCTCCTATACCTTTGTAAAACTGTCAACGAGCGTCCAGTCACCTAAAAACTCCTACTGCCCGTTTGCTCAGTAATACTATAAAATAGAGAAGGCCGAACATATAATTTTTAAATATAATGTGAACATGATGTACTAGCAGGAGATCGGTCGTCTTGTGGTTCATTGAGAGAGGCCCACGTCCAGCAGTGGACCGATAGGGACGGATAATGATGATGATGATGATATATTTTACACTAACACAAGATTTTTTTTATAAACTATGGTTAACCTCAAAAAAATAAGCCGGCAATTTCTAACGTACGTTAAAATCTTAAGAGAACTGAGAGTTCAGAAACTCGATGATGTGGCTTGTTGAACGTGGCTAACTCAATAATGTTAGCTTAGCTTAACCGTTTTGTTGGTGCAGCAAAAAACTATTGCAGTAAAGAGCTTGAGTTCTTTAAACTAGTTACACACCATCCGATACTTAGAACTCTTTATAAAGTTTCCAAACTAAACTCTTAGCCTTTTTTTAAACTATGCTACTACTGTTGTGTAAGCCAAAAGTTTTGTAACTGAATATAGTTTAGAGTGCCTAGAATAATGGTCTCAACACTTTCCTATTTAAACTTCAATAATAGAGTACTCGTAATAAATTTTACACTAAAATAATTTCCACAAAATTAAAATAGTTTTTATTGCAAACTTAACATTTTCCAAGCGGTGTCAATGTAAGTATTTTTCTCGTACTGTATTTGAAATGTGACAACTTCAGTGCAATCTTAACTAATTAAAACTATGCACTATCAAAGCTTGTATTAACTTTTGAATTTCACCATGTAATCACCGCATAATATTAATAATATCAAATTTCTTAATTTAAAAATAATTTTTACAAAATTTGTTAGAATAAGTTCAGTTCTAAGTCGATTGTGTTAACTTTTTGAATTATCTTTATCTTTTAAATATAAATTTATAATTTCTTCAATGAAAGTAAAAAGAATTCGCATATTTACAATATGTTTGCATGTCAGATTTCAGCTATTTTAAAGGACGCAAGCGTGTTCTTTTCTCTTTTTACAATCGTATGATTAGACGAACGACGTCCACGAATACTATTATGTATTCGGAGCCGATGGAACCGAAATACGTGATTTTTCTGATACTAGCTGACCCGGCAAACGTGGTTTTACTATATAAACTGTTTTTACATATTATCCCTAGTAGCCGATACTTAGATCTAATGAATATGCTTACACAATTTCATAAAAGAGGAGTGAGGTACCATTTGTTTTATACTTATATGTGTTGATGCGTTACGTCAGGATGACATATGGAGGGCTGTGTGACCATACTAAGGGATGGACCCTAGGTGAGGAGAATTACGTGTACGATGGCAAGTTATGACACATCTCTGAGGTACACACCAAAAGGGTCCTCAGCTCATGGCCTTCGGGGCCGTACTGGATATTGTATGAGTCTTACACTCAGCAACATCAGCTGTCATCATAATGCAGACTATTTAAATATCTTGACATTGTGGCACGAGAATTTAATATATAAGATTAACGTTCGTAATAGGCTAGTCATGACTACACTGGAGATCCGTGAAGGCGCCCTAATAAAATTATAAGTGCGAAAGTTTGGATTTTTGTTACTCAATTGCGAAAAAATTACTGAACGAAATTTGATGAAATTCGGCAATGTTACCTTCTACATAAGGATAAGATAAACTATAGAAATAGTAACTATTGAAATGGTTTTGCCTGCAATCCGCGGACGAAGTCGCGGACAACGGCCAGTCAAACATTACAAAGTTATGAATATAGAATAAATTTCACAATTAATTTCGACGTGCCAACAACTTGTTAGATTCATTAGTGACTTCATGCCGTAATAAATTGAGTCGGCAGTCAGCATTTAAGAAGGCCATTCAGTTCTTCAGTTCGACTTGTCGACGGCAGATGATGACTGTGCTTTAAGTTCGGCTCACCGAAGAAACTTTACTACACCTCGTCAACATCAAGACAAATTGCTGGTTTAATAGTGTGGGTAATTTCACTATCCATGTATTAATACGTAAAGAAAAAAAAAGCTCATCTCCCTTTTTAACTTTATTACAGTTGAAGATTATATGGAGATGATGTGCAGAAAGCCAATATTTTCTCTGTATGCATTAAAAATACATCAAATGATATAAACAACGATATACACACTATGGCGCACTCATAGACCCATGTACCGAAAACACGAATTGATTACATTACATAGTATATATTTACTTTTTATGTACCTAAAGATTTTACATAAATTCACAGTGAAACTGTATTCGAAATCATAATTGAGATCGGATGTCGATCTTTAGGCGATCAATGGTGTGAGTGAAATGATAAACGCCTTATTAACAATCCATTTTTAAAAACTTACTTTTCTCTGGCGCACTGGAAATGAGGATGCGATTATGCGTCTGTTACTACGCCCTCTTGTTATGTTATTCATAACTGTAGATGCAATGCCACTGCTGCAATGCATTAAAAAAAGTGACGTCCTGCGTGTTTTGACTTCTGTTGGGCGATTCGGTTGATGCTATGGGGTGACGTGTTATCCGTGTATCCATGTCTGCATAACATCTATGCTAATGGGCGTCAGTAGTCCACAAAAGGCTGCGACTGCTCGTTTAACCCTGAATACAATATATTCTTTTTTCATAGAGCGCTCAATACTCTAAAGCCCAACTGCCACTTCAGCAGGAGTTCGTTTCAGTCGAGAGTACTACAAACTCCATCGATTTCCACCCCGTGACCGATGGTGCCTAACTTCAACATGAAACTTTACGCTATTCGTATTAAATATGATTTTCACAGTTTCGGCCGCAAAACAAAAATATAACAAGCTAAGTTTATCCGAGCTATGGACACTATTTGACGATCGACTTCAAGTGCCATTTTCCAAATCAGAGATTCATTCAATATCTTTCCAATTTCAAAAGTCATTTGTAGAATAAAATCGGTTGAAAATTTATGTGGCAAGACGAATTAAGGTGTTGGTGTTGTTTCTGGTTTCTGGTCACGTCGCCCAAAGGGTTGAGGGCGCGAATTCGATGAGTTTTCGTAATGCCCTCATCAACCGCCCGCTCTCTCATCGCGCTTGATCACTTCATTGAGATTCTGCGCCCTTCTTCCATTTTCAAACATAAATAGCATTGACGATGAAACTTGTATTATAACGAAATGTAATTGGTATTTAATAAACGTTCCATATTATGTAGTTGTTTGTGCTTTGTTATGAAAAAAAAACTACGTGTTCCGCGATTTCACTAAACATTTTTTCACTAAGAATTTTAATAAACATTTTATCCAAATTCGATCAGCGGTCTATGCGTAAAAGAATAACAAACATACATACAAACTATCACAATTGCACAATGTTCGGTAATGTTTAAAATCCTCACCTGGGATGGTGGGTGGTGGGTGGCCCTCATCAATCTCATAGCATCGATATTTTTATCAAATAAAACATAGTTTGAAAACGATTACAATGGATTATTGTGTTAATAATTCTGAACAAACTTTCTCGGTTTTCATATCAAGTAGACACCTTGTATAATTTCACATGATTTTACTCCATTTTTTTTTCATATCGCTTTCATTAAATAATCGTGGTGCGACGCATAGCAAACAAACCCAAAACGCGTAAGACGTCCGCTCATAATGACTCGAGCTGTCGGTATGCTGCGTAATCCAGCACAACTAAACGCACTATGGGAAACTCCCGAGTAGGGCCTTCAAGGGCCTTCGTTAGTCGAATCGTAGTTCACTCCACCACTCACGGACGTTTTGGAATACCGCTGACATTTAGTGGGTATGGGAAGTTGCTTTTTTGTCTCTCCCGAGCTCCACACACCTCAAGATTTCCCCGTCCTGGAGGCATACTCCAAACCAATCCCCAGGGTAAGAAAAGAATGATTTTACTGATCCGTGAAAGTAACCAATAAATTATAGACGATGTATCGAATGTTTCGTGGACAAATTAACAGTGTCCGGTGATCAGGTGACCCGTCATTATCGATCGCAAGGTGAGCGGCTGACGGATCGCCGACCTTCTTCGCCTTATCAATCATTCACATCCCATTACTTTCCTCACACCATGCAATCCTCTTAAAATTTCATCCGTAGTAACACAATAGATACATTTATGTAATTAAGGCTGCTTTCATAGGTTGGACTCTAAGACTGCGTGGTGATTGTTAGTATTAAAATTAAATATATTTCTACGAGTAATTTCTAGTTCTTACTAGTTGTTATACTATACCACAGCATAGTACTTACCACATGGCAAGTGTAATCTGAGAACTTATCACTGCAAGTTGATGTGATAAGTCATTATTTTTACTCGTTTGCTGTAAATTCTCGGAAATTTTCTAACCAATTAAAAAAAAAAAGAAATAAGGAGCTAGATACCCCGCCCAGTAGGTATGAAGGTATAGCAGCGGATTCAGGGCTGATTATGATAAATGGAGCGAAGCTGCCGAGAACTTAGCTATTGTAAATTTTACTGCCATAAATATAGTATCCGTGTGATTGAGTTGATATAAATGTAGTATCTAGAAATGTTGCATAGGAGGAGGTAGTGACATGCATAGACACGCATGTCACTATGTCCTCCTATGCAACGGAATGGGGCCGGCACGACCAGTGGCGTAATGGGGACGGGGGGACGGAGGGCAACGCATCAGAATAGTAATTATGTCAATGTTCACGTGCGTTGGTAGTCGTGAAAAGGCTCTTATTGCTCGTTGCCCTCCTATTCTATAAAAAAGATCTGTATCACTGAGTTTATATAAATGTAGTATCTATATGATTGAGGTGATACTACGAGTTCTTGGTAGGAGAGGGGACGTTGGTTTCGTTCTAGTTAAAGGAATCACAGGGCAGAGATATATAAATGAACTTTCATTCACAAAGGCCTATAATGTTACTCTTACATTTCTTTTTTATATTGTTTATTTTTTGGTTGGGAACCGATGGAACCTGTTGTGTAGGACTCGCGGCTGAGTCGAACTATTAACATTGGCTTCGATAATACAACACCGGTTTAAAGTTGCATCTTCGGTGTTGGGTTACGTGCGGTTTGTGGGTAGCCGTTGGCCTATTGGGGGGTGGGGGCGTAATTCCGGCCCTGTTAGTCGTAGCATCATGGTATATAGCCACCTCGGTAAATACACTATTCAACACAATAATATTATTCAATTCTTCAAGTAGTTCCTGAGTTTAATTTTGATTGAAATTCATTGAGAGATACTGAAACATACAAACAAACAAGTCTTGCCATAAATATTGTAACAAAGGAGAAAAAATATTTTAAATTGCAAATAACATTTATTACTTTTACAGTGTTTTTTTAGTTTAGTACACAAATATAAAACAATTAAAAATATAAAAACTTGTTCGATGTGGTCAACATTGGCTGCAATACGAGTACAGGTCTTTAGACGTTCAGGCCAGTTGTCAATAGAAATCACGCACTATTTCTACGGAGAAATTCGTCACTGCCAATCGTATGGATTATTTTAGGGTCTCCAAATTATAATGGCGTTTAGAACAAGCTGTACTCTCTAAAACTGGCCATAAATCGTAATCCAGCGGATTAAGATCGAGACTGGACGACGGCCAGTCTTCAACTCTGATGAAGTCCGAGACGTTCGCTTACAACCAAGGCAGCGTGGACCTAGCTCTATGACCAGGCGCTGAGTCTTGCTGGAACCTTCTCAAGAATGGTATCTTGATACCCTTGTTCCGGTGTATGGATACCTTTTTCACAAAAATATGGCTCAGACACTCCTGCATAGCTACACCCCACCAAACCATTACTGATCCAGATATGAGAATGTTTATAATAGCTATTTTAATTATTATTACCACGGCTATATTCCATTGTATAGACAGCTTTTATGGTCATACCACACAACATTATGTTACTACTTAACTATTGTTAGACATGTCTTGTACGTTCTTCCTATAGTAAATGTAATAAAATGTAAAAAAAATGTAATTTGATTACATTATTATCTTTTATCATATAATTTACAGTACACTAAAACTACAACATATTTTTATCATTCTACATAAACTTTATAAAGTGAACGCACCTAAGAGCATACATTTATATCTTTACGAGCTTACGTGCCTCTCGCCGACGTCTCTCACGGTGATATTTGTTTGAATATTACCCAGTCGTTTACGATGTCAGCCCCTAATATATTTTCATTATATTCCATCTATTCGTTCTGCTGATATCTCGGATCTCCATGACATGGATAGCTGTCTATCAGCATATGTAATAATAATTGTGTAATATCGGTAAAAAGTGGGAGTCAGTGTCTGAAAATACTGAGGAAAGAACTAACTAGAATCATGTGTATGTTTGGCTTTCGTATACTGTCAAAGTTTGAATAGACAGTATATTAACATGTATGCGAAATTGTCGGGAGCGCTCAAGATTGTTCAAACGCCGCAATGACGATCTACAGTATTAGCTATCCATATTGGTATGGAGATAAGTGGTCGATATAGACTATGTGCTTACCTTCGAATGTTACAATTTATGTCGATCCAGTACCGCCCGTATCAGAATGTATGGCGATTTTATTGTTGTTGTCAACGCGAGAGTCATGTTCGGAATTTGTTGAACGTTTTAAGTGGTTTTTAATAACATACTCTATTTGTACAGAGACTCAGATAACTAGTGACTCCGTTTTCGTTTTAATCTTGTAGAAAATATCTCGATACTTGCAGTATCTGAATATTTTTCTACATTAGATCGTATGTTTAATTTAAACTAAGCGGTGTAGATAATGTACTAATAATAAAATGTAATAAAGTACACGCATAATAGAATATATGCTAACAAAAGAGAATCCAAGAAAAATAGCGACAGAATTACGAAAGGCAGCCATATCTCTTTGGAACAATTTACATTGTACAATAAAATATAGAGAAAATACTATATCTAAATATGAGCCTTTTTGTAAATAGCTTTTATTCTATAGGAAGAAAACGGACAGTCTTTTGGTATCATAACGCCAGTGGCTGGTTGCATAAAATGTATGTGTGTATTCGGTTAAATAAATGCGCAAATTTGCTTAACCTAGTGTACACGGCTTAAAACATAGCTAACAATTATCACTGATGATATTTTTTATTTGTTGTTATTGTAGATTGGTAGACAGTAAGATAAACTCTATAAAATGATTACAATATTACTAAAAGGTGGTGTACCTTTAACCCGGCACAATTTGGCTCCATCATTAGTCGAATTTCTTACAGCACAAGAGATCTACATGAAAGTATTAAGCACACGCCTATACAATGCTCCGCCAAAGTGCTACGCAGCGCGCTACGCATAGCAAAAAGGTACGAGCCACGGAAGACACAAATTGACGCGCTACGCAATTGCCATTGCGTGGAGCTCGCAATGTGCTACGAAATGTGTAACTAAATCCAAATGTAGACGAGGGACACAATATTCTTATAGGATACATATTTTTGATAAGACGACCATTGCAGTCGTAAAGGGCCGGCACGACCTGGTCACACTGCTCGAAGCACGAACTGATCGAAAGCCCAGCTCAGCAAAGTGACAGCTATAACGAGAAGCTATTCTGTCGCGTGCGGTTCATGAGTAGCCGGTGGCCCATAGGAGCGTACTAGGAATTGAGAACAACGCATCCGCATGACAAAAACAATGCGGATCCCTGTGTGTCTGTAATCGCCAAATGGCAAAAAAGTGCAGTCTTCCTCGCCCCTCCAGTGGGTCATACAATAACTTTATTTCCAATTTTATAAATTTTGGTTATTCATTCGATGTGGAAACTTTTTATGTAACGATAAATCGTACCCTTTACGACGGGCGCGTAAAATTTCCCAAGTCTTAAAAAGGCATTTTATAAGCAAAAATATTTTTCCCTTACCCCAGATTGTTAACTTCGTAATTATGCCCTTGTCTTTGGATACGAGTACCCTTATTATTAGAATTTTTTCTAAAATGAATTATATAACTGGCTGTGTTGTAATGAAATTTAGTTTCTTGTTTAAAAACTTTAACAAACTATAAATTGTGGGGCTTTTTATATTTTAGTAAGAACATGTTACAGAACTCCGATTTCTTTATCTGTTACAGGAATAAAGCAAGCGATTCGTCTTCGTTATTAGCACCTCATATTTCTCACGGACCAAGATATTATTCTTAATTTATCACTTGAGTCTCTTAATCATTCATAATTATCTGTTCTGTTTGTGACACAAAAAGTCGTAAATAAGCAGTTAATGGAATATCTAAAGCAAAATAATATACTACCAGCACTGCAATCAGGTTTCAGGACTGTATTAGTAATGTTATACATATGCATATAACATATGTGTGATAACAATACTGCTACAGCTCTTGTGAATATGCTAGACGATTTAATTCAAGCCCAAGATAATGAAAGGGTAACGATAATGGTACTGCTTGATTTTTCGCTGGCGTTTGATGCCATAAACACTAACTTGCTCCTAGCGAAACTGTGCTTTTAAGGATTGGATGAGGCCGATGTCTTGTGGTCGGCGAGTAATTTACATAATCGCCATCAAATTGTATAAATTAGAGACGAGGAGGAAAATGTAGTTCTGTCGCAGTGTACTTCTATTAATAGAGGAGTTCCGTAAGGGTCTATACTAGGCACTATTATTCAGTATATATTCTGGAGATATGATCGAATGTACTAAATCCTGCTGGTACAATATATACGCCCATGTAAATACCTGTCCTTCAGGACACATGGACTGGTCGAATGTTTGCATTCATTTAACAGTAACCTAAATCGCATATATGCATAGCTGATCAAAGGTCAATTTTTTTCCGTTGGGTTTCGTTGGCTTTGAATCCAAGTAAAAGCAAGTATATCGTAATTGGTAGCCGTGTACAATTGGTTATGATCGAAAATCCTTTAATGGAAGTCAGTAGCAGTACAAAATAGGGTTTTTGCCAAGTACCAAATTTCGGCCTGTTGCTAGACGAGAACATGCGGTCCGAGTCACATGTGGCCAATACGGTACGCTCCTGATTCCGTAGACTTGAAGTTTTATGTGGTATTGAGGATTATCTCGACGAAGGGCTTCGTATTACGCTTTGTGAGGCAATACGGTACGTGGTAGACGTGGTATTGGGAATTCACTCGACGAAAGGCTTCGTGTAACGCTTTGTGAGTCACTAGTACTCTGAAAGTTGAATTATGTAGATGTTCTCTACGGGCCACGATTACTAGAAAAATCCAAAAAGTCGATACAGCGGGTTCAGAACGCCTGTGTTCGCTTCGGATTTAACATACCACGGCGACTTGACATAAATCCGTATCTAAATCAAGCGTCTATGTCAAAAAATCTAGAACCAGATGAAACCATATCTAGAAATCATATATTGCCTTCGCACCGTTCTGCCTCATTTCGTGGTAGTTTCAAATACGCCACAATGAAGTGCAGGGACGACCACCACCACTTACGCAACTTTAGTAATAAGTTCAACTTCATAAGCCAATATAAAGTAATAAATACAAGTAATTACGCACAGGCAGTGTGTGTCATATTTTTGTATTTAATATTGTAATAATGTCTTGTATAATTTCACTTGAAGATAAACATCTTATTATATAGTATATTAAAAAAAACTTATATAACGTATATTGCTTCTGCACCCACAGTGCATTATGTGTAATTATGTATAATTTACATTAATTTAAATAGAAATTGTATTTTCCAGTCACAAATTCAAGTAAATTGACGTTGCCGCTAGGAAAGAAAAATTAAAGGCGGCCCTGAAAAGCAGTGTCGGGTCTTGGGGTCTGACTTAAACTGACGTTCCACTGTTCTGTAAAGCGCACTGTTGCCACAACTACTTTGATAGTTTTACTCTTTTTATTTACATTATTTAGTATGTGTATGGGCTCAGTATGTTTTCTTTCAAATAAAGTAATTTTAATTTTCTTAAACGTGTTAAATTGAAAATGTCCTAACAGTTCTCAGAATGAGAGAAAATATGAGAACAAACATTATTTTCTCCTCTAGTTGGAATACCAGGGGATTGAACGTCTAACTAAGTATAAATCTGAAAGAGGTTAATTTATAAGTTATAAGAAAAGTTACACTTTATCAAGTTAAGCCATATCGAGTCTTAAAACAAAAATCTTCAGTCTTGGAATTAAAACTACTTTTAACGTTGCAATGAAATTTTGGACAAATTTGTCAAAAGGATATTGGAGGCTTGTAAACGCAACCAGACACGATAGATTTAGGATCCTGTGCTTGGTGGATGTCCCATTACTCCGTTGTCAGTTTGTTCATCGATCTGTCCATCTGTCCATCTGCCACTACACATGTGGAAATTTCAACGGCCTGTCTATTTAGACTTGACACATTTTCACAGGATGTTCATTCCGTTGCAACTGTAAAATAGAGTTTCAGAAATAGGAAATTTGTCAGCATAAAAACTACAGTAGTAAATTCGCAATAATTGTATTTTAGAATGACCAATTCTATCTCTGCTGCACTGGCACGGGATGTAGGCGTCATATTCCAAACGTAAAATTTCAGGAATAATGAACATGTGCAAAGGATGCATGACAAAAAGACCTTTTAGCAAGCACAATGAAATTTTATAGAATATAAAATATATGTTGCAAATACTTCGTACACCGAGCCTCTTTAGTGCAAATTTATTTTATTTTTGTAGAAAAATGTCCAATGTATATAGATAAAAAGTACTTGATTTCGTTAATAAAAACTTTGTTAAAATGGAGCAATTTTAAAGCTTTTACTAAGTGTCCAGTTAACTAAAGAGATTACGCTTTGAAGGAATCTGAAATAAATAAATATGAATTATTTAAATAGAGACAAATAAAATTTCTTTAAAAATATTAGAAGCAACGTTTGGACTTAGGAAATATTTTACACACATAAGAAGTGTCACACTAGAAGTTACACTCATTTGGCGTCACATGAGAAAACCTAAAATGTTGACTATTGCTAACTTCAGGGCGTCGGTTTTT
>JAFELO010000058.1:142238-162257 GCA_017140195.1 Eumaeus atala | reverse complement strand
AAATATATTCCTATCACGGTTCAACCCTTGTGGTGGCGTTGGAGCTCAGTAGCCTGGGGTGAACCCAGACACCCTGATTGAAGCCAATCGAACCAAGAAAGCTGTGCTTCATATTCCTCTTATAAGAATTGAGTACTAGAGAGAGAGAGAGAGAGGAGGGGCAGGCGCTTTTGCGTACGGAGCAAGGGGCGAGGACGGGAACCTCAACCCACTGCGCTGTCCAAAATTTGGCCGATCTGTCCTTAAGTGCGGGACAATCCTATCTGTGGAGGTGGTGTCAGTTCCTAAAGGGACTGACCAGGCGGCGAGGTGCCCTGATAACTTGTAGTTCCGCGTGACCTCATCACAGGTGGCACTGATGGTACTCGTGGCGTTTATAGCGGCGATTCGGGACTATAATGTGTCGCGAGCCCCACACATCACTGGACCCCGCTTAGGTTCGGCGACGATGAGTAAACCAGTGACCATGGTTGCTGTAAAGCTTCTGAAACGTAGTTTTATTGTCTTAATAATGTTTGGTCAACCATATGGTTGTTAATTCTAATATGTACATAGACATAGGTTTAACATATCCAAGCCTATTTTGACATTCATCTCGCACACTAGAAGCTAGGCACTGTGTAGATTTTGGTCCTTGTTAACATTACCGTATTCAAATTGGGAGCACCAGTATAACTCGTTTACATAACATACATGCAAATACGGAGCGCGGTCAGCCACGCTGCAGATAAGGAGCTTGCGAGTGAAACCGAATTGTTGCTTCCTCAGTACTGCGCCACAGCAGCGGACAATTTACTATGGAGTTCTATGGTATTGGTGTTGGTGGTGTTTGTTTGTATTGAATAGGCTCCATAAATACAGGAGCGATATAAAAGTTCTTTTACCATTAGAATCCAACATTATTGCTGTGAACATAGGCTATATAAAATTTTTTTAAAAGTTATACATCATTATAAAAACTTCGATAACGTAAGTAAAGGTGTAAAAAAAAAACAAAGTAGTTTCAGCAGCTGCGGGACTATTGACAGCAAGCTGACCCGACAGACACTGTTCTGTCATAGACTAAACTATTTGTCATGTGGTAAGGCGTAGTCTTAACGAGGCCGAAAATCTGTAATATTAGTATTGTTGGGTTATATGAATTTAAATGTAAAAAGCAGCTCTGTATTAGGCAGTATTACTTGAGTATGAGTAATATATACGTGCGAATTTCTATTATCTGTTCTCTTCATTACTGCGTCTCAAGGTTTCAACATCTGGTTTCTAGTGCAATTGCGTTATAATAAAACAAGTAAAAAGTAAAGTGCGGTTTGAATTTAGAACATAACCCAACGTATTTTTTAAATCAATGGATATTTGGCATATTTTGTAAAATATTCTTGCGAGGCCGCGGCGGACTGTACAATGCGAATACCGACATATCATGTTCAGATTAATCAGGTACTGTCCGAAGGTGGTGTCAAGAGTCTTCTCAACCAACGTGTCTGTATGAAGAGAGTACTGAATGTGGAGGAAGCAGGGCAGATATGTAAGGATCGTGTGATATGTGGAACTCCATCTCTCTGCCTGCCTACTCTTGTGATCATATTGTGATTTCGTGGAATAACACACAAATAATTATTATCTCGAAAATAAGACCGGTTCCCTTGCAGCCTTGAGTAGTCATGTTTAGTTTTTAGCAAGTTAAATAATTAAAACTGCCGCGATGAAATCGTAAAAGCAGTTTTATTGTAATAAGTAACATTCCCATATATTAAGAGAACAATATAAAAAAGTTCTTTAAACGTTCAAGAAACACATGAGGTAATTTAAAAAGAACATTCCATCGTTGATTTGAGAAACGTAAAAAGAACGTTCTCCTGCTGAATATATCCGATAAAATGAATGCACTTGGATATTTGAAATATAAAAGTGGACGTTCCGTCGTTGAATATAATTTGCGAGTGGAAAGCGGAAAGCAATATATAGTGGGCAGTGATAACAAAGTAACCTGGAGCCGATAGTAGCGAGTGCGAACATGGGCCGGGAAGTTACGACTGTATGAACGGAAATAGTTCACGTAACGTACTGGCGTAACTTGTAGTGCACTGCTTGAATAGCGTAAATTTCGCACTCACATACTATAATTTGGACACATTTATCTGATGTTTGGTGTAATTAATGTGTGCGCTATTCACATTTCGCCGGGATTCAGTTACGTCCGACAAATGAGTACGTTTCTTTTGTATACTACGACGATATGTAGAATTTATAATTGTTTATGAAATCTTGCAACATTTTTATTAATCTTTGTAGATGTTTTTTTAGGTCTCCGTTGCCAAATAGTAAAAAAGAAAGTTTTATTTGAGTCATATCCGTCCGTCCGTGTGTGTCACTGATATTTTACTACCTGTTGCTGGGTAGTGTATGTTTGAAATTTGGAAGGTTTTATGAAATTTTAAGAACCACTACAAAATTACATCATCATCGTTATTAGCCCTTATCGGTTAACTGAAAAAAACATTGAAGAAAGCTTTCTGATAATGCTAATATTTTAGAAGATATTATATTTATGCTTTTCTTTTAAACTAATAATAGTAAACTAATAAAAGGTAGTGCAACATGCATCTATGAGATAGTCTCTGGTTACTTTGTAGCCGAATTACTCTTGCTCCTATGATTCATCTGTTACTTCTGAACCGGGCGCTTAGTTAGTCCGGTGGCCCATAAAAACAAAAGAGGCCATCGAATCGGCTTAAAAATTAGAGTTTCACCCGCGTAATAGTTAAATTCCATATAAATTTCTCCCCCCCACCCCCTATTTCATCCGCTTACGGGTTTCATTCCTAGAAATCCTTTCTTAGTGTTCACTTACATCATGAACCAAAGTTCCACTCCTGTATCAAACTGTAACTTTTAGGTGCAGTGGATAGAGCTGTGCGTTCATATAAAGGTGTTTTGTGAGACACTCAGTACATATTCAGTACTCGATTCTGATTCCGAATTATCATCATCATCATCAGCCCTTATCGGCTCAATGCTGGACATTGGCCTCTCTCAATGAACGCGAAGATTCCGAATATATAAAATTGTCTTTGAAATTCTTACTATTCGGTTACCGAGTTTCTATCGATATCATGCGATACTTTCAGATAATAGTGACGCTACATACGGTAAAGTTTACTATGAAACATAACAATATTTACGTTTTATTTCTTACCTAGTACTATAATCTACTGTGTCCTAAACGTGTAATCACTTACAATTCACGTTGTATAAATAGCCCCTGTGGCCCAATAAAGGATTTATGACTGTAATGCGGGTGTCTCTGAGCGTCGGTAGTCGTCAAAATATTACGAATGTTGCCCCTCAATACCATAGAGTTTTTACAGATTATGTACGTAACAGACGCTTAAATTAAACGTATAATAAACTATAATTGATGGGGTTGCGACACCAGGAGGGTTGCTTGAGCAGTTTGAAGCCTCGTTACCGGCGCACCTGGGACGTGCGATATTACTCCCCGAGCTGAATGCATAATATTTCACAATGCACACAACTGCTTCTAATGACTTACTGAGAGATTTCGTTGCTGTACTTACCTTCACATTTTGTCCGGCGTTGTGGATACGCTCTCATATTTGTGAGTGCACTTGGCTGTGATAATTAAAGAATAATCCTGATTGCCGTAGACTATAGACTTTTAAAGTTGGAATAATCATTACTTGGCTATGGTTATTAACAAATAATTACGATTGCCGTAGACTATTGACTGATCAAGTGGGAATAGACGTTACATGGCTATGGTGATTAACGAATAATTATGACTGCTATAAACTGGGGATTGATGCACATGAGTCACCCTTTACCATTCTCCTTTTAAATGCCACACCGAAACCTCGAAAACTGCACAAAATGAGACAATCTTGCACTTCTTAATAAAATCTCTTAATGAAAATGAGCAGCGGAGGGGCACACATTGGGAAACAGGAAAATGATAAAGTATCTACAACGCAGTGTTCGTAACTGCCTCCTGTGTAACTCGAAATAATGAGAGAGTTTTAATGCTAAAGAAGGGCTAGTGTCATGCAGCGTGACCAGAGATGTACTTGTCGCTCAAGTAATACCGCATATATAGTACGTGTGTGTGTGAATTTCTCGTTGAGGGAGGGTGAAACGTCGGCATTCATTTTACGGATCTACGAGCGTCGGGTACTCGTCACAAGGCTCTATTCTTTTAATTATTAATTCCTATACTAGCAAAGGGTACACAGTGTTTCGCACAACATTACTACGGTCCAATAAAATGAATGACCGTGTACATTGGCTGAACTAGGAACTAAAACGTTGTTAGGGACTCGTCAAAGAGCTCGCTAGGCCGAGTAGAGTGTACAATCATTAATGGAGTTGGAGGTAAAACACAAAAGGCTTGTACTACAGTTGAAGCCTACGCGCCAGAGGAGACGAAATTCAACCCTAAACCAGACGAACTTTGAGTTGATTTTTAAAGTTTCAACAGTCAAGGCATAACCTCCGTATCGTGTATTTACTAAGCCAGAGCATCAACCAAATCAAAGTAAACTGCATTTAAACGTTGGCGAACAAATTTAATCACTGTCTTTATAATATTGGTATAGAAACCATACATACACCTGTGCAACTTACCATTTAAGGTATTATTTAGAATTTAGCACGGGGCCTTTTTGAAGGACAATATTCGGTGCCATTTGGAGTCACCAAAAAAATCTACTCCCATTAACACCCGCATGATCACGCAAGGATGCGTGGCACTCCTTCACTACGTACCTGTACCTGTACCTGATTGCTAGCGTCACTTTACGCTGATATCACGTGTGCGAGAGGGGCCTCGCCAATTGCACTAGTCCAAAGCAACAGCAGCTACAAAGCAGCATGTCACTATCAATTCAGCTGCAAAGCAGCATAGCAATAACAAAACCAAAATTTTATAAAGAAATTAATCTTACAATAATCCATATACCATACAGCTAGTTACATTAAGCAGTATCTGTAAATGGTATTTTAGTCCTCAAGCTCTTCTCGCTTTGTGAATATTTAAATGCTGTATTCATTTTTGTATGGTCATCAGTTCCTTGTAGTTAACATGCAAATTCTGGCGACTATCCGCCACAGCTGAAATGGCTTTAATGAGAGTGAATTTCTACTGAATATAAACTACTTAGCGCTGCTAAAATGTTCCTCTGCGTATCTTAGAGCTAAAATTAAATTAGTTCCCCCCTTTTCTTCGTGGACGTAAATTAACATCTACCTCCTGGTTTTTTGCAATCGGACTAATTTCAAAATAATTTATGTTTTAAAAATTATTTGCATTTCAAATGAAATTATAAGGGAAATTGCTGGTATTTGAAATATCTTAACCTCTGTTATTTAATTTATTTTAAAACTTTTGATGGTTCTAAATTATTTTTCTAAGAGTTTTGATAAATTATTGTGAAAGATACCTAATACTGTCTATCTCTTTTTACAGCAAACAAAGGACACTACTAACCTCCACCCATGCTCCTACCCACCTCTCGGTATACGGAGCGAATCATGGGAGATGCACGGGGGTTTCCCTACATTTTATTTAAGTGACCTCTCTTTATTTTACTCTCCCCTTTCTGGGGCCTGACACCACAGAGACTGAAGTTATCATCGGTCTCGTGAGTCCTGATTATTTATAAACACAGGATCAATCGGATTCATACCGACGTTCACTAAAATAATTTCCATAAAGATGCGTTGTCCTTTGCAACATCTCTCCAATGGGCACAAACTCATTCAAATATATATATATAGATCCCATCCAAGTTGCAGTCGCTTAAGTAATAATGGCTATGGGATCGTGTTTGTTACGTTTCGTGAGTTAGTGCCCATTGTATAGATGTAGCAAAGGACAACGCATCTGTATGGACATTACTCGTCGAGTCGTTTCCGAGGCACAAGTGCCCTGGTGGAACACGTACTCGTAATTAATTCGATATTTTAAGTTCTTTTTTGTGAAATGAGAAGAGTTTTGTGCAAATAGAAAGTAACAGAAGAAAAAAAACAAATTAATGACGTTTGTCGAAGCACAAGTGCATGAGTAAATAGCTGTATAAATTTGAATTTGGAATTCCTTACCAAAGAGGAGTAATTCGTGATTAAAGTGGTCAGTCGAAAAACGCCAATTTCATATGCAAGGACCTAATATAAAAAATATTTAAAAAATATGCCAAGGAGCTGTCGGAACATTATGGCTATAACTACCAGCACGACTTCTATAAGCATCAGGCAAGCCAGATGTAATACACGTTTGCTCCACTTCAACACATATTCTTTATCTATAAAAAGAGGTAGTGCCACGCCGCATTGCAGCTGAATTGTCTGGCTTCCCCGGGAGGTACTTCTCGCTCACATAACACTATCATTAGGTGACAACTACACTGACACTCTTAGTGCGGTTTGTGAGTAGTAGTAGTATAAAGGGGAGGAAATTGAATTGTTTATGGGCGCCGATAGCCTTCATAAGGCTCCGAATGATTGTTTGCCCACCTATACCATATGAAATAAAACTTGTCACACGGTTTGGATACGAAAATTCGGTAGTCCATAAAGGGGAGAAAAAGGCGGATGTCTATGGGCGTCGATGGTCTTTTGAAGGCTCCGAACGCATGTTTCGGTAGTCCATTTGAGAGGAGAATAAAAAATGAATCACTTTTATATTATTTTAATTTAATTTCTTGTTTCTTAATTGTACTGCATGTGATTGCTTCTAATTTTTTACCTATCTATCTATGCGAGTAGCAGAAGATCGGTCGTCTTGGCGTTCATTAAAAGAGGCCTATGTCTAGCGGTGGACCGGTAAGGGCTGATAATGATGATGATGATTGTGACCTATCTATACGAAACAAGAAACGGCAAGTATATTAAACGTTCTCACTATGATGCAAATGTACAGAGTATTTCACTTTAAATATTTTCGCTAAGCTCAGTGGTATGGGAAACCAGTCGTACAAACTGTAGACATGAAAATCCTTTAAAACTGATAAGGAAATTCCGCGCCGCATGCTAGGGCGGAGGCGCGACGATCGCTACAATGGTTTATGCTTGGCCTTATTTATATCTGCAAGCGACAAATAAAATCCATGGACGTTCTGTGGCAAGCAATTCAACAGTCTTAAAATATAATGTTTTCGAAATCGAATCGGATGACTGTGGTGTTAGAGGCTAGGTAAACAAACAAGTTAAGTTATAAGTAATGCCATGGATATGTTGTAGTTAGATCCTATTACATTGCGGCTAGCCGTTTCCAAGAACGGCGTCGTTTTGTATTGCGACGGGTCACCAAGCCGCCCCACCCCGGTTCAAGCCTAGCCGTGGCAGTGGTGCTCAGTACCTGGGGTGAACCCAGATAACTTGGGCGAAGCCAATTGAACCGGAGAGGTGGGTGCTTCTTGTACCCCTCTTATAAGAAAAGGAGACAAAATAGCTAAAGATGACGGCGTTTTTGCGCACGGGGCAAGGGGCGAAGATGAGAACCGCACCTCATTGCACTGTCCCAAAGTTGGTGGGGTTGACCTTCGGTGAGGCACAAGCCCAAATGTGAAGTTAGCGTCGGTCCCTTAGGGGTCTGACTAGCTTTAGAGGTGCTCTGATGTTTTGTTGTTTCGGGGCATCTCACCAAAGGTGGCACAGATGGCACTCGCGGTGGTTTTTGTGGGTATTCGGCACTATAATAAGCTGCGAGCCCCACACACTACTGGACCCCACCTAAGGGCCAGTAAATGAGCGTAAACGCGTTTCCTCACGTTTAGCCCCATTGTAATTAGTCCATCATAGCATCATGTGTCCTATTAGTCGTAGCGTCATGGTATTATAGCCTGTAGCTCAATTAAATGGCTATTCGATACGAAAAAATAAATTCTATTCGGGCCAGTACTTCTTGGGATTAGCGCGTTCAAACAAATAAATTCTTCAGCTTTCTCTATATTATTAGAATAGAAAGAGCAACTATTGGCCGTACGGATGACAATGGACGTCGATATTCTTTAAATGGATCCAATATCTCGCTTGACCCACAATGCTATAAAAAATAGCAACGGTCTCTTCTTTCGTCATTGTGATGTTGCGACTAGACGCAACTGTGGTGTATTAAGGGAGTTCAGACCCTCGCTAGGTCTTAACAAGTGCGATGTACGCGGGCACCGCTCCCACCCACGTCTAGCCACTGTCAAACAGTTAAGTCACTTGTATTAAATACGATCTCAACGGCGGTATGAAATATATGTAAATTGTAACCATAGATGATGCAATGAACTGCTTGAATATCTGTGTAGAAGCCGCGGGGAACATTGGCTGGCAAAAGGTCCTGGCGGGTAATTAGGCGCGCATCACTCACTGTCCAACATCCTTAAGTAGTACTCAAGATATTTGGGGTAGGTGTTTATTATATAACGACCACAATTTATAACTGATTGTTTCGTTGCTATTTTAATTGTTTAACGTTGGAAAACATTTTAATGGTACATTGTATAGATTAAAAAAAAAAGACCGTGAAATGAGTAACTGAATGGTTAATGAAATGAGACGTTTAGGGCCCAATGTAATGGACGTTGTAGAAGCAGTACCTCATCGAAATATTATACAAATTGTTGTCTTCGTTGCACTGAAGGCTAAAATATGACCATAGCAGGAAGATAAGTAGAACATCCAGTGGTGGTGTGGTCAGCAACTGGAACAACCCTCCAGAAGATGTCAATTGTTCGAAAACCTTAATGACACAAAAGCACAAGTGACGCATCTGCATTGTTGCTAGTATATAAATTGATAAATAAATCCAGTTTCGTAGGAAGGATAAAATACACAGGATCAACTAAAGGAGTTTTCTTACATGGTACTATATCATCTGATCACGAGTTCACACATCAACATGTCTTCCCTTTAAGAAGTAACTGGTGAGAAACAGTTCCATTGAAGTCGTTACTAAGGAGGCACCTCTCCCTCACGGGGTAGGTACCACCGCAAAGCTACAGCTATGCTGCCGTGCTTTGTGTAGTTTATTCGTATTCAGAGGCGCACAAAAAGCAGGCAACACGTCCATATTTGTCGTATTCTATTTTTTTAGAGAGAAAGATTTACACAACGTTGTAGTATCCTTTTTACAATTTAAATTATTAAATTGAATGCGTAATAATATGCACATCTTCAAATGTCCCAATTTTCAAATTCGTCCATTATAAGTATTCTTTAAGGAAGATATGGGATGTTTTTCACGTATTTATACATAGATAACATGGATTATTACGATGTTCCTGACTGCCTAAGAACTTGTTTAGTATATAAATATATTTTTATGCAGTTTGTCGTAAATACGAAAAATTATAAGAAAATTAATTGTACAAATTACCTTTGTCTGAATACTCTTGTTGTTTTTACTAAAATATACCTTAACGAAGCAACGGTCACACGAACAGATATTTATTAAAGCGGTGCATGACTAATGTTATGAATATATAATGTAAAAAAAAAATTGTAGTGTAGTTTGTGATTACCCGGTGGCTCATTCGGAAGATAAAAGGGGTCTAGCATCGCGGATATTTATGGATATCAGTGTTCATTAAAAAGCTCGAATTGCTCTTTGCCCGCTAGTGTAATATGTATAAGAAACTAAAATACACATTAGAGAAATATCCCCTAACGAAATTAAAATTTTCTTAAATATCTATTGGGAAGGCACCTTCCGCAATATATTTGAAAGTTACTTAGCTATAAACCTTGTTATATCTACACTATAAGGGATATTAAGGCTACATTTGCATGCTGAGTTAACCTGCAAGTGATTGAACATCTACGTAATAAAGACTTAGTTTTTATTTATTGTTAACTAGTTGTAAGTGTAAACAACTCGGGGAAACGCATATGTGCGCCATCACCGGCCCTGAGCCCAGTGGTGTCAGAGGTTCGCGGCACATTATATTGCTGATACCTAATAAAATCACCGCGAGTGCCGTCAGTCAGTCAGTCTTTGGTGTTCGCGCCCTAGTGAGGTTCCCATCCCCGCCCCTTGCACCGTGCGTTCTTCCGATCGCTACTAAAGTAATATGCATTGTCGTCGAATAATTAAAAATTTAGATTTAGGATGCTGTGCTTGGTAGGTGTCCCATTACTCCGTTGTCGGTTTGTTCATCGATCTGTCCGCCTGTCACTACACATGTGGAAATTTCAACGGCCTATCTATTTAGACTTGTCACATTGTCACAGTATGTCAATTCCTTTGCCACTGTAAAATAGAGTCTTAGAAATAAAAAGATTGTCAGCATAAAAACTAAAGTTGCAAATTCATAATAATTGTATTTTAGAATGATCAATTCCACCTCTTCGTGCCACTGGCACAGCGGCTGTGCTGGCACGGGATGTAAACGTGGTATTTCAAACGAAAAATTTTAGGAAAAATGAACATATACAAAGGATGCATGACAAAAAACCTTTTAGCGAGAACAATGAAATTTGATAGAAACGGATAAAAAATATGTTTGTTAATAGTTTGTACACTGAGCCCCTTTAGTGCAAATTTAATTTATTTCTGTGGAAGAATGTTTAATGTGCGTATATATAATACATAAAAAGTACTTGATTCCGAAACAAATAAATTTAAATAGAATGTTTAAAAAGCAAGTAAATAGAATTTCTTTCATTTTTTTATAGTAGGTAAGCAAACTAGTAAACGGAGCCTTTTTCCGACTACAACGCCCATGAACATCCACACAATTATATTGCCCTCCTTTGCAAGCCCATTGTGCCACTGGCTACTCATAAGCCGGACGGAACGCGATACTGAGAATGTCACTTTACAGCGTTATTATCCGTGCGAGAGGTACCTCCGCTGTCGTGCCGGCCCAATTCCGATGCTATGCAGCATGGCACTACCTCTTGCAATACTGGAAGTAAAGGTTGAAATAAAGAAATATTTTAATATGAAATACATTGAAGTGTTTATACTTAAGTACACAAGCCAATTGCACCAAGGGAGCTGTTCTCCGTACGCCTCTCATAAGAAGAGTAAGAGGAGCCGTACTAAAGAACAGGAGTAGCCGGCGTTTTTGCGCAAGGGGCAAGGGGCAAATTTGGTGGAGCTGTCTGCCGTGCGGGACAATCCCATCTGTGGAGGGGGTGTCAGTACCTTAAAGGACTGACCAGGCGTCGAGGTACCCTGATGATTTGTAGTTCCGCGTCACCTCACCAAAGTTGGCACTAGACCCCGCTTAGGTTTCGCGACGATGCGTAAATTCGTTTGGTAGAAAAAAATAGTATAGTACTTTACCAAGAATATAAAATTAAGTAGTCGATGAGAAGACTCTTGGGAAAGTTTACTCCGTTGGTCGCTTAATTTCCTTCATAATGTTTTTAAAGAGATAAATCAATAACAATTACATTTCTAGAGCCCTTACCCCTACTTTGCATATCAAAAGAACAAACACATAATGATGTATGGTCAACCGTAGACATAGGTTTAAAATATCCAAGCCTATTTTGACATTCATCTCGGACACTAGAAGCTAGGCACTGTGTAGATTTTGGTCCTTGTTAACATTACCGTATTCAAATTGGGAGCACCAGTATAACTCACTTATATAAAATACATACAAATACGGAGCGCGGTCAGACGCGCTGCAGACAAGGAGCTTGCGAGCGGATAATTTCCTATGGAGTACTATGGTATTGTTGTCTATGCTAACATTATAGATGGGAAACCTTTGATTGTTTGTTTGTTTATATTGAATAGTGATATAAAAATTCTTTTACCATTAGAATCCAACATTATCGCTGATGAACATAGGCTATATAATAATTTTTAAAAAGTTATACATCATTATGAAAACTTCGATAACGTAAGTAAAGGTGTAAAAAAATTTTGAGTAATTTCTGCAGCTGCGGGACTGTTGACAGTCAGCTGACCCGACAGACGCTGTTCTGTCATAGACTAAATTATTTGTCATGTGGTAAGGTAAGGCGTAGTGTTAACGTGGCGGAAAATCTGTAATATTAGTGTTGATGGGTTATATGAATTTAAATGCAAAAAACAGCTCCGTATTAAGCAGTATTACTTGACTATGAGGAATATATTCGTGCGATTTTCTAATATCTGTCCTGTTCATTGTGTGTTCACTGTGTTTCAAGGTTTCAACATCTGGTTTCTAGTGCAACTGGTTTCTAGTGTTTGGTGTAATTAATGTGTGCGCTATTCACATTTCGCCGGGATTCAGTTACGTCCGACAAATGAGTACGTTCCTTTTGTATACTACGACGATATGTAGAATTTATAATTGTTTATGAAATTTGGCAACATTTTCATTAACCTTTGCATACGTTTTTTAGGGTTCCGAAGCCAAATAGTAAAAAAAAGAACGCTTTTATCATTGAGTCATATCCGTCTGTCCGTCCGTGTGTGTCACAGACATTTTATTATCTGATATACCACTACCAAGCAGTGTATATTTGAAATTTGGAAGGTTTTATGAAATTTTAAGAACCACTACAAAATGATATATAGTATGAGTTTTTTAACTAGAATTATTAAGGGTAGCGCTCCATACACGTACCTGAAGGATTAAACATTTTCATTGAGGGATCATAGCCCTGAACATTGAATAGGTCTTGTTAAATGGTCTGAAGGTATAGAAAAATATTTTTTCGACTATGCTAATAGATTGGGAAGTATTCGCTTTCAAAATGGTAAAAAGTGTAACTTTTATTATACCTTGCTTACAAACTACTGAGAGGAAAATTCTAAGAAAATTGGATGATAGAATACAATTAAAATTGCAAACGAAAATTGGTTTGAACAAAATCTAATTGGTTAAGAGTTAACATTTGCCCGGTTTTATAGGCACGTTGGATATTATGGATAAGCAAGCAGTAATAGTTATTGATATCTGCACCGAAGGAGAAGGAGTATCATACATGTCTTTCCAAGAAATTCTCGGACTTTCTAGAAATCCTTAAACTTTTCTTAATATTTTACAATACTCCCTTCTTATAAAGTAATATCGCCCTCCGATGTTTTCATAAAAGTAGCTAAAAGCGGTTGTTAAAAATCACTCATGCTAAGTGACATGTTTCGACGGACAATTTCGCTCAGTACTGCTCGAGTTTTTAGTGCCGGATACAGTACAAGATAAAGAATAGCGCGAATATAGCATTGCTTTTTAAAAATACACGATTTCAAACTGAACTGCCACTGTAAAGCACCCGAGAGTACATAAACATATTTATTCAACCTTATGCGCATAGTCTTAAGTCGTTTTTAAAAGCTGATTATATTTGAAGAAGTGACTAATTTAAATTGCAGGTGAAAGGTTGACAATACATTTCCAATACAATGCGAATGTAGAAGTATGTAGGTACCGAGGAAGACCAAGACTGCTGAATCTGCCTACCCTAAACTGTGCCAAATTTAATCATATTGCTTATCCCACTCAACCTTAAAATCATAAGGTATGTTTACAAAGTGCATTATTTAACATTTGCACATTTTTTATACGCACGGTTTTAAAACGCTGACTGTGACGTCAGATCTATCTTTAATCAATAAAATAAATCTCAACCTGTTTCATTATTATTAATGTAATTATTAAAAAAAAAATATTTTCAATTATTGCAAGTCGCATGCTGCATTGCAGCATGAGTTGGCTTCAATTATGGTATTTGAGAGACTTCAAATCAAAGTAGTGAGCGCACGTGTAGCTAAGTATTAGTAGTTAATATCTGTGGAATTATCACGCCTCGTTAGCCCAGTCCTGTGGTAACCGTAAGGACTTGTGTTACAGGTTCTAGATAACGGAAGTATATTTGATATTGTTATAAGTTTAATAAATTTTATATATTTAAGATTTTTATTATAGAAATACATAGTTAATCATCCATGACCTAGGCGGGATTCGAACCCGCGAACTCTGGCGCAACACGAGGACTAACCGCCACATAACCAACTGAGCCAGCCAGTCGTGTAATTATTTTATTGATTTTTATTATTAATGTCATGTTGCCGGGGATCATTCATCGCAGCTACACGAAATTTTTTAAGGAAATTCATTTTATGACATGTTACAATATTGATGTCTTAAGTTTACACGAATGTTAGTCATTACAACAAAACTAATATTACGGATTCTATCGCGGCTTATTTGATTATTTATCTAGCCCGACGTTTCAGAAGCTTTACAGCAACCAAAGTGACCCGCGATAAGATCCGTAAAAGTAGTTTCGTTGTAATACATGTTACAATGTACGTATTCCATTAAACTTTTCTTTGTCGGTTTGTTGGTGGTGCTGTTGCTCCCACCTCTACAGCTCAACAGACTAGCCAAGACTTTTGTATAATCTGGTTATCCATTAAACCTCTCGAGTTAACTTGCGACTTTTATAATAACATCATTATTTTTAAATGTTTCATCGTGTGTTTATAATTAGAAAGAATACGCGTTCGCATTACAATAAATACATTTTACCTGTCTCAACAGTTGATTCTTCGTAATTCTGGAGTTATTACGATTAAAGGCGCGTGGTGTGAGAAAATCAAATAAGTGAAGGAAAGACTTGAAGCGTACCAATCTGCGTAAGGCTTCTTATATATCTGTATGGGCTAAACGAGGAATGTTGTATTAGAGCCTTTAGTAGAGAGAGACGACTATCGACATCCGTATTATTGTCATACAGATGCGGGCAACGCAATTCTTTCCAACTCCCCTCCAATGGGCCAACGGCTACTCACAAACGCAACAGCATAGCTGCCAGTTTACGGCGTCACTTTATTGGATCTTAGAAAGTAAAAGTATATTAGATTTAAATTTAGAATTATACTACTATATAATATAAAAAAATATCTTGAATATAACCTGCATAAATCTAATCCAATATTTTTTAAACAATTTCTTTTACATTTTTTTTTCATAGATGGCGACCTCCGACCTAGATCTACTAGTATTTTAGTAATTAGTTATACTTAGCTTTTTCGTTCTAACGGAGTAAACTCCAGTCGCGTGTCGGAAGACACTTACGCTTTTTCATTTGTTGTTATACCAATCATCACGTTTATCAGAACATTACCTTACATTACATGCTTACATATATTGTCGACCATGACCATATGAAACTGCTAGAGTTTCACTCGCGTAATGGTTAAATTCCATATAAACCTCTCCCCCTATCTCATCCGCTTAGGTCTTTCATTTCTAGAAATCATTTCTTAGCATTCATCTACATAATGAACCAAAGTACCACTCCCGTATCGAAGTGTATGCTTAGAGGCAGTGGATAGAGCTTTGCGTTGATATAAAGGTCGTTTTGTAGGACGCACATACAGTTCTCGATTCTGATTCAGAGTATATAAAATAAATAGTTGCTTACAATTTTACCTAATTGTCTCTGGAATTCTTGCTGTACGGTTACCTAGACCGAACTTTTGACCGTCCTGTGTTTCTATCGATATAATGCGATGCTCATGTTTTCCGTTAACAATGACATTAGACACGGTGAGGAACTATGTGCATTAGCAATATTTATGTTGTATTGTTTATTTTGTAGCAATTATGTGTCTGCTACCTAAACTGTCGGACTATAGGTGTGCTGGGTATAAAAGAAATGTCACCTATTTTCTTTTTTTTCGGCTTGCAGAACGAAGTGATGGCTTAGCGTCAGCCATCATTTCGTCCTTTTGCCGTATTTGTTGAAATATGATAATTAAATAGTTTTAGTTTTCCGCCGGGAACCTATATTTTCGTGTCAGGATGCCACGAACTATTAATTGATTTAATACAAAAGGAGCTCTTCTTCCTTTTTAGATTTGGATTTAATATGAAGATCCGAGGTCACCATAATCTTAACTATTGAATTCGAGGATTGGAGGACAATACGTCTGCGGCTTGGTAGATTGGATCTATAACTATATCTAGAAAGGAGCTTCATCCGGGTTGTAGCAGGGAGTCTCAGACAACTGCCAAGGTAAGACCTCGTTTCTTCATTTTTTTTTCTAACCATTGTCCAGCTTTTGTTAGAGGTTTGATTCAATTATTTGTTTCTTGTATTTGTTGTATTGTTCTTGATGGTAAATACGGACAGACCCTCTTGTTTAGTCAGTCATCACTAAGTAAATTTGTGTTAAAAATTTTGACAAAAACTGTAACAGTCCCTTTAGAAATGGTGATTTTTTTTAACAATTTAATTGAATTTTGTAAGGATCTCCTCCATTTATTTTGAATATATGTGTACCTCGGCCCATGAGTGTTTCCACTATAAACACAATATTTGGCGCCCAACTCTCTTCATAATATATGTGTTCTCGGGCTAAGAGTAGCTTTATTTCGCCCCTCTAGCTCGTGATACCATAGTACTATTACCTACCGTGTACTCAAACATGTAATCTCTTACAATTTACGTTGTATAAATAGCCCCTGTGGCCCACTAAAGGATGTATGACTATAATGCGGATGTCTCTGGGCGTGGGTAGTCGTCAAAATATTACGAATGTTTCTCCTCAATACCATAGATTTTTTACAGATTATGAATATAACAGACGCTAAAATTAAACGTATAATAAACTATAATTGCGACACCAGGAGGGTTGCTTGAGCAGTTTGAAGCCTCGTTACCGGCGCACCTGCGCCGTGCGATATTACTCCCCTAGCTGAATGCATAATATTTCACTATGCACACAACTGCTTCTAATGACTTACTGAGAGATTTCGTTGCTGTACTTACCTTCACATTTTGTCCGGCGTTGTGAATACGCTCTCATATTTGTGAGTGCACTTGGCTGTGATAATTAAAGAATAATATTGATAGCCGTAGAGTATAGACTTTTAAATTTGGAATAATCATTACTTAGCTATGGTAATTAACGAATAATACGATTGCCATAGACTGGGGATTGATGCACATGTGTCCATCCTTATCCTTTCTCCTCCATAGGGTCACCGAAAACTCACAAACTGTACAAAATGAGATAAAATAGCTGTCAATTTGGGGCGTAATTATGTGAGCGAGAATTCCCTCCAAGGCCATGCCAGTCCAATGCTGCGTGTTATTATCATATTGCATTTCTTAATAAAATCTCTTAATGAAAATGAGCAGCGGTGGAGCACACATTGGGAAACAGGAAAATGATAAAGTCTCTACAACGCAGTGTTCGTAACTGCCTCCTGTGTAACTCGAAATAATGAGAGAGCTTTAATGCTAAAGAAGAGCTAGTGTCATGCAGCGTGACCAGAGATGTACCTGTCGCTCAAGTAATACCGCATATATAGTACGTGTGTGTGTGAATTTCTCGTTGGGAAGGAGGGTGAAATGTCGGCATACATTTTACAGATCTACGAGCGTCCGGTACTCGTCACAAGGCTCTATTCTTTTAAATTATTAATTCCTATACTAGCAAAGGGTACATTACTACGGTCCAATAGAATGAAAGGCAATCTAAGCTGAATCAGGAAGTAAAACGTTGTTAGCGACTCGACAAAGAGCTCGCGAGGCCGAGTAGAGTGTACAATCATTAATGGAGTTGGAGGTAAAACACAAAAGGCTTGTACTACAGTTGAAGCCTACGCGTCAGAGGAGACGAAATTCAACCCTAAACCAGATGAACTTTGAGTCGATTGAACTTTGAGTCGATTTTTAAAGTTTCAACAGTCAAGGCATAACTTCTGTATCGTGTATTTACTAAGCCCGAGCATCAACCAAATCAAAGTAAACTGCATTTAAACGTAGGCGAACAAATTTAATCATTGTCTTTATAACATTGGTATAGAAACCATACACCTGTGCAACTTGTCATTTAAGGTATATTTAGAATTTACCACGGGGCCTTTTTAAAGGACAATATTTGATGTCATTTGAAGTCACCAAAAAAATCTACTCCCATTAACACCCGCATGATCACGCAAGGATGCGTGGCACTCCTTCACTCCGTTCCTGTTCACAGATGTATATAAACACGACGGCTCTCGCGTGATTTTACGCCGTCTAGCGTCACTTTACGCCGATATTACGTGAGCGAGAGGGGCCTCGCCAATTGCACCAGTCCAATTCAGCTGCAAAGCAGCATGTCAATGACAAAAGCAACATTTTAAAAAGAAAGTAATCTTACAATAATCAATATACCATACAGCTAGTTACAACAAGCAGTATCTGTAAATGGTATTTTAATCTTCAAGGTCTTCTCCCTTTGTGAATATTTGAATGCTACGGTCATTTTAGAATGGTCATCAGTTCGTTGTAGTTAACATGCAAATTCCGACGACCATCCGCCACAGCAGAAATGGCTTTAATGAGAGTGAATTTCTACTGAATATAAATTACTTTGCGCTGCTAAAATGCTCCTTTGCGTATCTTCGAGCTAAAATTAAAGTAGTGCTTACTTTGCCCCCTTTTTCTTCGTGAACGTAAATTAACATCTACCTCCAAGTTAATTTAAATCGGTCTAATTTAAAATTAATTTAAGTTTTAAAAATTACTTGCATTTCAAATGAAATTGTAAGTGAAACTGCTGGTATTTTGAAATATCTTAAGCTCAGTTATTTAATATATTTTAAAACTTTTGATGGTTCTAAATTATTTTTCTAAAAGGTTTGATAAATTAGTGTGAAGGATATCTAATGTTGTCTATCTTTTATTATAACATACAAAGGAGCAATCGGATTCATTTGGTAGTTATCGACGTTCATTGAAGTAATGTCCATACAGACGCGTTGTCCCTTGCTACATCTCTCCGATGGGCACCGGAAACTCATGAGACGTAACAAACCCGACCTCATAGCCATTATTTAAGTGGTATCATGTGGGTGACATGTACCCAGTCGTACCGGCCCAATTCGGCTGCAACGCAGCGTCGTGTTCAATATACTAATAAATAAATTAGTATTGCGATGCACATTTTATTGTGTATTTTAATTCCAACAATATAATGCTTCAATCCATAAAGTATCCTCTCGTGATCGTCACCTGTGGCGCTCCTTGGAGGAGGTCTGTGTCCAGCAGTGCAGGTCATCCAGCTTATGATGATGATATTAAAAAAACTTTAGTAAGAGGTAGTGTCACACTGCAATGCAGCGGTATTGGGCCATGACCAACGGAGAGGAACCTCTTGCTCACATGATACCCCCGACAGTGACATCTTCGGTGGCCCATTGAACTGGAGTTGGAGGTTAACGCATTGTCATTCATGTTCATGTCAGCTGAATTGTCTGGCTTGCCCCGGGAGGTACCTCTCGCTCACATGACACTATCGTTAGGTGGCAACTATGCTGTCGCGTTAAGTGCGGTTAGTGAGTAGTAGTAGTATAAAGGGGAGGAAAGGGCGGATATCTATGGGCGTAGATAGTCTTCAAAAGGCTCCGGATGCTTGTTTGCCCTATGCCCTATGCATACATGTACCATATGAAATAAAACTTGTCACACGGTTTGGATACGAAAATTCGGTAGTCCATTTGAGAGGAGAAGGGAATGGGGGGAGGGCAAAACATTAGCATAGCGTGATAGCTGGAATGGTGAAAAAAACCATTAAAATGATTTTAAGATGTAACGAGCTAAGAACAGCCATTATTCGTAAAAAGTGCTATGTTAATGAGATACAAGAGCGAAGCACAATTAGAATCATCATAAAGGAGAAGCCACTAGGTCTCTCCACAGACGGAAATCTGTCTCATGTATATTCAAGCAACCTGAATAAAAAATGGATCACTTTTATATTATTTTAATTCTAAAGTGCTCGCGGCTTACCAGATGTATAAGAACCACTGGATTATTTTTATAGTATCCAGATGTAAATTATGGATTGAATTGTAATTGTGAATTTATTGTTTTCGTATATTGACGCGAATGTTATTCATTGTTGTGTCTATTTAACGGATTTTATCGCGTTCCTTTAGATTTTCTTGTGGAATGAGACAGAATAACCCTCATGAATGAATATGTCCAAATCCTTACGCTGTCCTCTTATACAAATAAATGTAAAAATATGTTTGTGTTATAAATAATAAATATACGAGACTA
>JAFELO010000058.1:122514-142185 GCA_017140195.1 Eumaeus atala | reverse complement strand
ATATACTCGTATATATATATATATATATATATATATATATATATATCCTATTGTTTTTCCTTTTTCTGTTCTTGTTTTTCTATTATTTTTTTAAATACAATATATATTTATTATTATATTTACTTATATATATTCTCATCTATTTATTATTAATTTGTTATTTTATAATTATTAATTTGTTGTTTTGTAATTGTGCTGCATGTGATTACTTCAAATTTTTTTTACCTATCTATCTATGCGAGTAGCAGGGGACCGGTCGTCTTGGTGTTCATTTAAAGAGGCGTATGTCCAGCAGTGGACTGATAAGGGCTGATAATGATGATGATTATGATCTATCTATATGAAACAAGAAACGGCAAATATATTAAACGTTCCCACTATGATGCAAATGTACAGAGTATTTCACTTTAAATATTTTCGCTAAGCTCAGTGATATGGGAAACCAGTCGTACAAACTGTAGACATGAAAATCCTTTAAAACTGATAAGGAAATTTCACACCGCATGCGAGGGCGGAGGCGCGACGAACGCTACAATGGTTTATGCTTAGCCTTATTTATATCCGCAAGCGACATAAATAAAATCCATGAACGTTCTTTGACAAACAATTCAACATTTGTTAGAATATACGAGGGTGGATCTAAAAGTTCTAAGCCAACCAACCAAGAAAATGAAAGAAAAGTGGATCTAAATTTATTTTTATTTTTTGACATAGTCTCCATCTAGTTCAACACACTTCTTCCACCTGACCTGCAACTTGTTTATCCCCTCGACAA
This sequence comes from Eumaeus atala, assembly GCA_017140195.1. NCBI lineage: Eukaryota > Metazoa > Arthropoda > Insecta > Lepidoptera > Lycaenidae > Eumaeus > Eumaeus atala. Next base: position 141,410 of record JAFELO010000058.1, on the reverse strand, counting down.
AAAAAAGAATCCGGAAGGTCGGCGAAATAAACGTTTACTGCGACTATCACCTCATCTTTGGTCGAAAATTTCGAGCCACCCAAATGTCTTTTTAAATTTGGAAATAAATGATAATCCGAGGGGGCTAAATCCGGCGAATAAGGTGGGTGGGGCAACAATTCGTAGCCACAATCATGGATTACTGACATTGTTTCAACCGAAGTGTAAACACGTGCATTGTCTTGATGAAACAAAACTTTTTTACGCAACATTCCCGGCCTTTTTTCTTTTATTTCTTCCAGGAGTCTTCGTAAAAGGTTATGATAATAACTAAAATTTATAGTTTGACCTTTCGGTAAATAATCTACAAAAATAATGCCCTTCGCATCCCAAAAAACCGAAGCCATAACTTTGTTAGTCGACAAAACGACCTTAGCCTTTTTCGATGTAGGAGAGTCCGATCTTTTCCACTGTTTGGATTGTTGCTCTAATTCAGGAGTATGGTGGAGAACCCAGCTTTCATTCATGATCACAAATCTAGACAAAAAGTCCTCGGGATCAGTCTCAAAAAGTTCCAAACACTCTCGCGAAATTGTGTATATAACTCGTTTTTGTTCAGCTGAAAGCAACCTCGGGACCCAGCGAGCAGAAACCTTATAGAACCCCAACTCTTCCGTTATTATGTGTTGCACCCGCCCATAACTAATGTTTGTTATCTCAGCTATCTTACCAATCTTCAAGCGTCGGTCACCCAGTACGAGATCACAAATTTTATCAGTGTTTTCTTTCGTGGTAGAGGATGTAGGCCTTCCACTCCTAGGATCATCATTAATGCTCTCACGACTACTTGACACTGGAATACGATGGAGCAGACTCCCCCAAAGTGCTCACCATATCTTGATGGATGTCTTTTGATGATAGGCCTTTTTTATTGAGGTACTTAATGACTGCACGGTGTTCAATTTTCTAGATTATTGAAAATTGCGTCAGATTGCTTCAAATAAATATTCATAGAAAATTTATATTGTGCAGCATCGGAATGAAACTGCGCACAATAAATTGATATGACACATACGAACAAATGACGGTAGATTTAGAAAGATGTCTTATAGGTTAGGCCACGAACTTTTAGGTCCAAATGCAAATGTACAAAATATTTCACTTTAAATATTTTCTCTAAGCTCAGTGGTATGGGGAACCAGTCGTACAAACTGTAGACATGAAAATCCTTTAAAACTAATAAGGAAATTCCGCGCTGCATGCGAGGGCGGAGGCGCGACGAACGCTACAATGGCTTATGCTTAGCCTTATTTATATCCGCAAGCGACATAAATAAAATCCATGGACGTTCTTTGACAAACAATTCAACAGTTTTAGAATATAACGTAACATTTTGTTCGGTTTTCGAAATCGAATAGAATAGCAATCTGTGATGTTAAGGCTAGGTAAAGAAGTAATTATAATGTTGATTCAGTTATAAGTAATGCTATGAATATGTTGTAGTTAGATCGTATTACAATGCGGCTAGCCGTTTCCAAGAACGGGTCGTTTTGTATTACGACGAGTCATTGCGTGATTTACTACAATATGACTACTCGCGTTTAGCCCCATTGTAACTATTCCATCATAGCATCACCCCGCCGTATTACAAGCATAACTGTTGTCCTGTTAGTCGTAGCGTCATGGTATATAGCATATAGATCAAAATATCAGCCTTTCGACACGAAAAAAAATCAATTCAGGCCCGTAGTAGTTCCTGATATTTGTGCGTTCAAACAAACAAATTGTTCAGTTGTGTATTATTAGTAGAGATAGATGTGGTGTAATAAGGGAGTCCAGACCCTCGCCTAGGGCTTAATAAGTTCGAAGTATGCGGGGACCGCTCTCACCCACGTCTAGCCACTGTAAAGCAGTCAAGTCACTTGTATTAAATACGATCTCAACGGCGGTATGAAATATATGTAAATTGTAACCACCGACCCCAATGGACTGCTTGAATATCTGTGTAGAAGCCGCGGGGAACATGAAACGGACGATGCATAATATATTGGCTGGCAAAAGGTCCTGGCGGGTAATTAGACGCGCATCACTCACTGTCCAACCTCCTTAAGTGGTACTCAAGATATTTGGGGTAGGTGTTTATTATTTAACGACCATAATTTATAACTGATTGTTGCTATTTTAATAGTTTAACGTTGGAAAAGATTTTAATGGTACATTGTATCGATTTAAAAAAGACCGTGGAATGAGAATGGTTTATGGAATGCGTTTAGGTCCTATATAATAGACGTTGTAGAAGCAGTACCTCATCGAAATATTACACAAATTTGAAGTGAAGTTGTCTTCATTGGACTGAAGGCCAAAATGCGACCATAGCAGGAAGATAAGTAGAACATCCAGTGGTGGTGTGGTCAGCAACTGGAACAACTCACCAGAAGATGTTATTTGTTCGAAAACCTTAATCCAATACGAAAATCAAAATGATAAGCGTTGCATGACACAAAAGCACAAGTGACGATATAGGCGCATCTGCATTGTTGCTAGTCTATAAATTGATAAATAAATGCAGTTACGTAGGAAGGAAAAAACATGATACTATATCATCAGATCACTAATTCACACATCAACATGTCTTCCCTGTAACAAGTAATTGGTGAGAAACATTTCCATTGTTCCATTGTAGTCGTTACTAAGGAGGCACCTCTCCCTCGCGGGGTAGTACCGCAAAGCTACAGCTATGCTGCCGCGCTTTGTGTGGTTTATTCGTATTCAGAGGCGCACAAAAAGCAGGCAACATGTCCATATTTGTCCTATTCTATTTTTTTAGAGAGAAAGATTTACACAACGTTGTAGTATCCTTTTTACAATTTAAATTATTAAATTGAATGCGTAATCATATGCACATCTTCAACCATACCAAATTTCTAATTCTTTCATTATAACTATTCTTTAAGGAAGATATGGGATTTTTTTCACGTATTTATGCAGAGATAACATGGATTATTACGATGTTCCTGACTGTCTTAGAACTTGTTTAGTATATAAATATATTTTTATACAGTTTGTCGTAAATACAAAAAAATAATTATACAAATTACCTTTGTTTCAGACAAAGGTAATTTGTATAATTATTTTTGTATAATTAGTCTTGTTGTTTTTACTAAAATATACCTTAACGAAGCCACAATCATACGAACAGACTATCAGATATTTATTATAGCGGTGCATGACTAATGTTCTGAATATATAACGTAAGATATTTGTAGTATAGTATGTGATTACCGGTGGCTTATTCGGAAAGTAAAAGGGGTCCTAGCATCGCGGATATTTATGGACGTCAGTGTTCATTAAAAATTTCGAATTGTTCTTTGCCCGCTAGTGTAATATGTGTAAGAAACTAAAATACTCATTAGAGAAATATCACCAGACGATTAGGCTTTAATATGCCTATTACGATATCCACTTTCCTAGGCAGTTAAGGAATGAATGAATAAATGAAATATTATTAATTGTGCACATCAAGAAACAAGACAAAAGTTAGGTACAAAGTATAAATACAAATGCACACAAAGGCGGCCTTATTACTTTATAGTAATTTCTCCCATTCAACCTTTGCGATAGGAAAAAAAATTTACTAGATGATGGTAGTGCACAGTCGAACTTTTATAGTAAATCTGTTACGCTATTAATATAACAAAAGGAACATATAATTTTAAAATATACTTAAAATATTAGTACATATATTACATATAAAAAAAAAAACATATTCATACATTAATGTTCAAATTTTCTTGAATATCTGTTGGGAGGGCACCTTCCGCAATATATTTGAAAGTAACTTAGCTATAAACCTTGTTATATCTACGCTATAAAGGAAATTAAGGCTACGTTTTCATGCTGAGTTTACCTGTTAGTCATTTAACATCTACGTAATAAAGACTTAGTTTTTATTTATTGTTAACTAGTTGTTAAGTGTAAACAATTATTGTAAAAGTTTAGATGAAATAAATATTTTTTTCTGCTGGACATTCCATCGGTTAGTTGTAATAGTAAGCAGTAGTTTTGTTTTTGTTGACTCGGGGAAACGCATGTGCGCGCCATCACCGGCCCTGGGCCCAGTGGTGTCGGAGGCTCGCGCCACATTATATTGCCGATACCCAATAAAATCACCGCGAGTGCCATCAGTGCCGCCTTTGGTGTTCGCGCCCTGGTGAGGTTCCCACCCGCGCCCCTTGCCCCGTGCGCAAAAGCACCTTATCCTCTTTCTTTTTTAGTACCCTGTTCATATATAATTCTTATATTATTTTCTTATATTATTGTTAGGATTACAAAGAACAGCCCCCTCAATTCAATTGGCTTCGCCCAAGGTGACAGGGTTCCCCCATGCCACTGAGCCCCGCCGCAATGACAAGGCTTGAACCATGGTGGGGAGCAGATAGTATATCTACTCAACGGTGAGTAGCATACGCAACCATCACCTTGGCCAAAGAAATAACGACTTTTTTGCAGTAGGTCTATAAAAACAAAACATTATCACAGACTACATAAAACACATTCGGCAACACAAAATATATACTAGTAAAGAGTCGAAGAATAAATTAAAATTGTCAAAAAATGGAACAGCAAAACTTTTTAATAACAAAAGGCAATTTTCACACAGAAACTGGTGAGCCGTTAGGTCGATATTACTTACGTACCTACGTGTTCTGTAAATGTACCCGTGGATAGAGAAACTTACTGTTATGATTAAACTTCCCCGATGACACACAAATGTAGCGAGAGGCGGCACGTGTTTCGTGTTTCCTGTTCGACCAATCTTTTGTTACACTTGGAGAGATTCCTTGGCGTATCGATCGAGGTTATGAAAAGAATACGGTGATACTGTAACTTATAATAAAGACTGTACGAGTATTGCATCAATATATTTGATCAGTTATAGTAATGTTTATTCATGTGATCAACACAAATCTTTGTATAGATTAAGATATAAAAAGCTCTTCTGTAGAAGGTACCTAGTATCTTCGATACGTGTGTGACCTCTGTGTAGAATTATATGCATCACCATCGTGAACACGAGCCGGACCACGTCCCCTGCTGGACATTTACCCCCCACATAAAGCGCCACATGTCACAATTACATACAAATTTGTTAATGTATTTTGTTTTATAATAATTGTTGTGCTATTTTTATGACTACTTTTGCATATCATATAAATCTTTCAGAAATACTTTACGTAATTTACAATATCAATTATTGCATTTCTCCAGTCTAAATAAACTATATGTCCCTTTGTCCAGGTCATGCGTAATGAAATTTTCGTTTCTGAATTGGATCCACATCCAATGTCCAATCGAATTAAAATGTGGTTTACTTGTGTAAGTTTGTCGACAATGCAATATTGTGGAATCATCCAGCTGATCTGATGATGATGAGCCATGGATCCCTGTAAAATATCGTAAGTCCATCGTTTTTGGACTCGTTTGATCTGGAAGGTGGTCATTTTGCGTTTCATTCATCTTGACAAGTACTTGAAGCATACATGATATCCAAGGTCGAATTATATCTGGATAAGGAACTATGAATCTCTATCATGTTTAGCTAAATCTATCTAAGCTATCGTTTTAAAGATCATTTAATTTATCTTGCTTAGGTCTATGATCTAGGTCTATGCTATGAGAATTACAGTACTTAAATATTATAAAGAAATCTTGTCCCCTGATTGTTTTGTTTTCTCTCCAGTATCAGCTTCTTTTTAAAATAAGATTTATAGTATACGTATCATATTAAAGTACGTACATAGTAATATTTTCACCGTGTGCACTAATGAAATCTGTGCAAGCTATCGGTATGTAAGAACAAATAAGTAATTCTAAGACTAGAAATGTGCTCTTGTGGAATTAAAATAGGATATTGTTTGATTTAACTTGTGTTACGCGCTTGTAGTAAAGCGTATACTGAGTACGTAGATTTGATAACCTGAAAGTAAATAAATAAATAATTAACATTTTTTTTTAGCTTTTATGTTTTAAGCGGTCTTAATGAAACGATTTTTCTTTAAGTAGTGATTCATGGCGCTCCGTTCCGTCTGTCAAACCCTATCAGTGAACAACAGCACTCCCCATTGGATACGATCAAAACGGACCCGTGTCAGTCCATTTTGATCGTATCCAACCTTACGTGATCTCTGATCTGTACAAAATGTGTTATTCCGTTTGTAAGTACAAACGTATCTTGTAACTACTTCATTAAAATGTTACCTCCTACGCGGGCGTATACATTTAATTGTGTAACCTCTTATACCACGCAATAAAAAACATTGAAATCTCACACTTCTATTCCATCTTCTACTTTTTTTCTGAACTATACAATTTAATTCCCGAGAAAATAGATGACAACAAACAAAGAGTGTGTAAGAAAACTAAATTATTAATAACTTTGAAGAAATAGTAGTCTAACTACTTTTCTTAATTCTACTGTAGTCCACTTGTATAGGGTACCACATGTGCAATAACAATACTGTCGGAACACACACCTAACACTGTGCAGGTGGGTAATCGTCCTTCACCCGATCCTCTATGTTAGGCTATCTTGGCTCGCACATACCACACGGATCACGACATCGTAGCCGTCGCTCTACAGTGAGTCCAAGAGACTTCCCCGGTCGTACCAAATCGATTGATTTGAAAAAAAAAAAAAAAAACTTTATATACTTTTTACGGTTGACCTGATGATGACAGGCAAAGGTTTAGAATAAGTTGAAACCGGTCGTAAATGTAAATTGAAACAATAAATTAATTGTGGAAGAAGTATATAAAGTTTATTTATTCAAGTGTTAACATGAATTTCCATAAAGAAGTGACAATACATTCAATCAACTATAACCTGATTCAGTTACAGCGTAATACAAAATTTTATACAATTTATTTCGTTCATTAATTTCTTTTGTAAATAGCTTTAATAGTTATTGTTCCTAATATCTTACCTCTACATACGTTGAGTGTGTCAGATCCACCATCGCGAAGGCTTTCACGGTGATGGGCAGTTGTGACTGAACAAATGACATGAGGACTAATGCGCGAATAGTGCGATGAGCGGGCAAAGTCGCCGGGCACAAGTGCCAGCCGGAGTCGAATATCGCATCCGGTAATGTGGAGGCCTATAGGGAATGTACTCGTTTATCTTGTTTCTTGTATTATAGGGGGACAGACGCTCGTATGTCGGGAGTTTTCTGACTAGTTTACTTTTAGGACTAGTTTCTTTTGGGAAGATGTAGTGCCATACTGTATAGGATGAGGTATAGCACTATGCATGACACTACATACTCCTATGCAACGGAAATGGCACGACCAGAGAGGTACCTCCCGCTCACATGACACCTCCATAAAGTGACATGCTATCGCGTGCTGTGCCGATTGTGAGTAGCCGGCGGCCCAATGGCGTCGGCAGGAGGAGGGCAGCGTATCGGTATAGTAATTATGTGGATACATGGGCGTCGGTAGTCGTACCAAGGCTCCGATTGCTAGTTTGCCCCCTATTCTATAAAAAAGATTACTGAATACCGAAGCCCATAAACATCTGCATAATTGTTATGTGGTGTACTCTTTTTCTTTTCACAATCCGCACTCACTCTTTACGTTCTTATTCACAAACAATACTGTGAATTCTCACAGTATGGGTCGACGTACAGGGATCCGTAAACCTATTCACGTGACAGTACCTAAGCGGCTCGGCGGTCGGCGCTGTGCGTCCTTCAAAGTCGTTTCTAAATTCGGTTGTTAATGTCTAGCGTACCATAGAAAATATTTTGGATACTTTGAATTATTTTTGTTTTTAATCGAATTATATCTTGTCACTTGATATTATATTCTAAAATGTTTACATACGAACATATTTACCTCATACGTGATGTCCCCAAAGGTACAAAGGTATACTCCCAACAGGAAGAATACTGTTCCTATAAATGCGAAGATTTGTAAAGCGTATAGTATGTCCGTCTTCCCTGAAACCTAACAGAGATCTGTATATTACAACCTATTACAACTACATGACATTGCCTTTTTTAAACCACTTTGGTACTGAACAATTGTGAGAAGAAGGCAGAAGCGCTCTAACAAGGTTTTGACAAGCACACAAAGCTCTAACTAACAGTAGTTAGGGTTATAATTTAATTATATTAGGCTATAAGCAAGTTAAAAGACCGCTAAACAACTAAAAGACAGTGATTTATAAAAGAGAGATACATCCCAGTAGTCTCGCTACAAGCTGGCTCTAAACCGGCAATAATAATAATAATAATTTATGTGGACTTAACACACCACGTTAGCCTAGTCCTGTGGTAAGTACCGTAAGGACTTGTGCAATAGGTACTAGACAACTGAAGTATATGTAGCATTGTTAAAAATTTGTACAAATTTTACGTATTTAAGATTTTTATACTAGAAATACATAAAGTACATAGATAAACATCCATGTCATAGGCGAGATTGGAACCCACAACTTCTGGTGTAACACGCGGACAAACCGCCACGTCACCAACTGAGCCAGCCGGTCATCTAATGATCCTACTCATTTAAATATATATACTAAGATAAACATCAAACTTACAGCCATCTGAAGCAACAGAAACACGGCTGGGAATGAGCTACCGAACAGTTGAATGGTCATGATAAATCCAAAACTGTTGTCCAAATCCTTAGATAACCTTAAAATATAATAAAAACTTATAAAGCTACAATAAATTAGAAGTTATTATATAATCATTGTTAACCAGATCAAGTACTTTGGTAATATAATAATAAAATGGTTTTATCTCGATAAGTATCTCAAAAATATTTGTGCTTTATTTAAGGTCTATCTATAAATAACAAAACCCTTTATCATAGTGTGTGCGGTCTAAAGTCTGTACACGGAAGACATCCGAAAAAAACGTCTAGAGATGCTTAGAACCTTAGTCTTTAATAGAACTTGGAGTCGTTATTCCATAACGATCCAACATTTTCTAGACTTTTTGCCTGCTTGTCTGTTTATCTGTATATAAGACCGCACATCACAATGGCGGACTTGACTGATAAAGTTTGAATCAAAATCGTTTTTGAACTTTATTAACATGCTGGATCATCACTTCCCTTTTCTTTTTCTTAATAAATCATCGGGGCACCTCGACGGCCAGTCAGCCCCCTAAGGGACCGACGCCACCTCCTCATATGGGCTGGTCCCACACCACAGGAGTCCAGCCTCAACAGTTCGAATGACTACGAAGACTTTTTTGTCTTCAGGTTTAGGGAGACGATAGGGGGACAGACCCCCTCTTTTACTGCAGATGGGAAGAGATGTACCGGGTTGATTGTGGGCATACCCTATAGTAATTATTTTTGCGACCGAAAAGGGGGAAGCGGTCCTCCTCTCCGCTCTAGTGGGACGGCGCGCACGATGCCGTTGGAGTTGCGGTGTCGTGGAAAGGGTAATTGAGCTTGTTTAATGTTTGGGTTATCTGAGGAGGCCGGCCTCCTCGCCCCCCCCTCTGATGGAGGGGGTCGATTTGCGCTACAAATCGGCAAAAGCCCTATTCGTAATATTTATTATTAGAGCTCTCTAGAGTCGCGTTATTTTATTTCTATCAGTCTAAGCTCTCAACTTACGGATTCGAACCGGGGCTCGTTTCCGTAAGCGGTGTGTGAGTTTGACATTCTGTCGATCATATGTTATAACTGTGTCACTATATGTAAGATTTCATCGATCGACCGGTACGACAATGTATATCGTATTGTTTCTAGCAGGAAAAATGCATTTACGCACCATCCAGACGACCCAAGGGGGCCTGAAGTGTGTATCGGGCTCAGGTCGTGAAGCGATAGCTACTACCGACTAAAAACTGCTATCCGTTAGTTGGCCCTATTGGCGTTTTTCAGCGGGAGCGTGTCTTGGTGTTTCTTTGTTTGTGTTCTTGGACGGACTTAGCTACTGCTGTCGCGATCGCGTCGTCGGAGTCGTGCAATACGTGCTTCGGCCGACGGTAACGGGAGTCGGTTAAAAACGTCGGATCGTATTCCGACGTTTGGATGATTAATTTATTTTTGTGATTAAGAGCACGGTTAAAGAACTTTTGGGATAGCTCTTTGAAGTGTCCTTTAATCGAGGTCAATTAAAAGTCACAATGTAGGTCGATGTTTCGGAAGTACCACGGGCATCCAGTGGCCATGCGTAAGAATCTATTTTGCATTTTCTGCAAACGTTCTATTTGGGTAGAGGATATGTACGACAAGATTGGTCTAATGCATGTAATATACAAAGTGAGCCTATGTCTATACGTTATATTGCTATTTTTTTTTATGAGAGGATAAAGTTTAAAAAGTACATATCGTGCCCTTTTCAGAACGTTATCTATGTGATTCTTGAAGCTCATCGATCTATCGCGAGTCACTCCCAAGTATTTCACCGTCTCTACTCTAGGTATCTCGTTACCGTAGAGCAGGATGGGAGGCATGTTAACTCGTCTTATGCGAGGGGTGGTTTAGTGAGAAGAGTATGGACTTACTCTTCTCCGCAATAACCTCTATTCTCCGGTGTTCTCTCCGTGATGCGGCGTACTTCTTGTGGGCAGCTGTGGCTGTCGTGAAATGCGAACTGCTCGTCTATGAATAAGGTTTTCTCTCTTATCACGGTTTTAAGGCGTGCGAGAATTATCCTTTCATAGATTTTACCTAGCGATCTTATGAGACTTATGGGCCGGTAACTAGTGGGCTCCACCCGGGGTTTCCCCGGTTTGTGTATGCCGATCACTATGGCTTCCTTCCATATGTCTGCGAAAGTGCATTGCGCCAGAAGGGCGTAAAAAATGCACACTAGGAGTTGTATAATAACGGGAGTCAGCTGTTTCAGCGCCTTATTGGTTATTCCATCAGGCCCGGGGGCCCTCTGTGAGTGAAGGTTCTTTATTAGATCCTTTACTTCTTCCGTGTCCGTCAGACGTATGATCTCATCATTATCATCCGGTGGCACAGCCAGTCGGGCCGTTGCTATACTTTCTACCTCTTTTAAGTGAGAGGGGTCTGTGGGGAGGGAGCTAGGATTGCATTGACTCTCTAGAGTGTCGGCTAGACACTCCGCTTTTTCGTTATCCTCTAGTGCAGGTAATCGATTTTCGCGATTTAGTGGTGGGTGGCATTTGAGCCACCGGTTTGGATTTCATAGCCCACGCTAACGGCCAGTAGGCCGTGTGAGACGGAGATTGTTCGCTGACGAAGTGATCCCATCTCCCGTTTATGAACTTGGGTATAGCCTTTTTGACTTCTCTTTCGAGTTGTCGGATGGCTAGCCTGTACAATTCGCCACCGTTGCGATCGTACAGACGTTTCGCCGCATTATTTCGACGGATTAGGTCCCTAACGTCGTCAGAGAGAGCTAAACGGTCCTCTGGGACGGTGGAGATCTCTCTTGACGATTCTCCTATTTTTCTAACCAGTAGTGCGGTCACTATGGATGAGGCCGCGATGGCAGCTTGAGGAGAGTCTATACTGTCTGGGATACTATCGAGTTCACTCGATTTGACATAGACTAAATTATCTTTTAGTAATTAATAGTCGATGATCTAGGTCCCTATTGTAATAGATGACTGTACCCCCACGACGGAATCGGGTCCTGTCGTTTCGAACAATATTATAATTACAAATACTCGGATTTGAGTGGCTAGGTTTTAGAAACCTTTCCTGCACTAGAAGGATGTCTACTTTATGTTTCGGGAGGAAATCCCACAACTCATGGATGTTAGATCTAAGGTCGTTTGCGTTAAACGACACTAGTCTTAACAAGTTGGGTTTTATCCTTCTCGTGGTAGCCATTTGTAGGACTAGTGGGAGTGGCGCTTGATTGTCTTGACCAGCGCGTGATAGTCCTCCAGAGCCTGAAGCTTCTCAGACATGGAGCCATATCTCACCTTATTCGCGAACACTTTGACCTCACGTAGGTCAATTGCGCGCAGGAAATTCGTTAGGAATTCCCAGTCGGCGGCTTCGTCCTCTCCCTTGTCACCCTCTGGGGGCATTTGGGGCTGATGTTGATGCGTCTGGAGCGTCAGAGACATAAGGGGCACAGGAGCCGGGGCCATTTGACCCGTTTGTGCCTGGCGCATCGGGGCCCTCTGTGGCTGTTGGGGTGTGGGAAGGAGGGGCCTCAGTGCGGGAGGTGGGCACGCGGCCTTTTGCGGGCGGAACCACGCGTTGGTGGTGGGTATGGGGGCAGGGATGAAATCATCCTCCTTTTGTATCGGGCGCTTTTGTACCTGAGGGGCCTTTTGTGCCCTGGGCAGCGGCTTGAGGATGCCCTGGGGCTTAGGTACCCTCCTCTTGGAGAATTTGGGGGCCTTCGGGCACCCTCTGTAGTTGGCCGTGTGACCAACTTGTCCGCACAGCACACATGTTGGGGGCTCCTTGGTGGTCCTGTCCCTTAGACAGTCTGCCGTGCCTTGATCGCCCAGGCACTTGACGCACCTTGGGCGTCCATAACAATTGGGTGCCGAGTGCCCATACAGCTGGCACCGGTGACATTGCCCCGGAGCCCTCCTCTGGCTAGCTGGCTCTATGCGCCATGTCGTCAGTCCGCGTGTCGCCTTAATATCGTGTATCGCCTTGCTCTCTGGAGTCAAGGGAAGGATGACGAGTACCATATTGTATTGTACGTCCGCCTTCTCGTCACCATTTTTTGAGTGACGGCATATCCGGTGTTCCTCTAGTACTGGGATGTTTTGGCTGACTAGGTCAGCCGTCACGCTCTCTGTGGCGACCTCTGTCGGGATTCCCTTAATTACAAACCTAAGGTGGCGTTCATCCTCTAGGGCATAGGTATGATACGCGATATTTCTATCGCGCAGAAGTGCGGACAAGCGGCGGCGTTGGCCGGATGACGCTGTATTTACGCGGACGCCGTTTCATACAGCGCCCTCTGATATGTAATTGATGCGCTGGGCATCAATGAGGTCGGCTACGTTTGTCCATTCTTTCTTGTCGTTGACAACTATCGGGGGAGGCCTACTTTTGCTCTTGTATACCCTCTTCTTATAGGAGGGGTACAAAGAGCTCCCGCCTCCTCGGTTCAATTGGCGTCACCTAAAGCGTCTGGGTTCACCCCCAAGCGACTGAGTCCCACCGTCACGACAAGGCTAGAACCGTGGTGGGGCCACGATCATCCCTGCCCAGAATATGGGTTATAAAGTTTTTAATAAAGTACGGTGTGCTCTTTATACTTATTAGTCTTCTCAGTAGAAATAAATTTTGATGTAATATAAAAGATATTTACTCAAATGCTTCGATCAAACAGAAGTACAATAATATAGTGTAAATACACTAATAAAGGTATAAACTCAGTAAATACCGAAGCTCTAATGTAATAAAACATCTTAATTTAATTATTTTAAAAATTGTATTAAGTACTTCTAGATAAAAAGTTAGTCGATTTTTTTTCTACACCCATGTTAATGGACCGTCAGTAACATTGTGAATTATTACACTGTAAATCACTTTTAAGATATCTATATATTGCTTGGCATATCCAGTAGTAGTATTGAAGTTTACACTTCTTTTGGCGCGTTAGGGACAAATTATGACAGTAATTTTTTATGACGCGCGCACACACCGTCATGAAAAGCCCACACTCTGCAGTGAGCTATAGTCAACATTTTAGTTTTAAAAAAAAGGTTACCACAACGCGTAAGAATGAAACTTTCAACGTATTGAAACATTTGTTCCGTTGTTAGTGTCGTTTTAGTTGCAAACGTAGAATAAGGCGAAAGATAACGTTTTTAGATGGATTTTTCTTTTCGTTTTGGTATAACTTCTAACGCGCGTGTGTGTGTGTGTACACGCACATTCTTACAACATACCTTAGAAGACTTGTGTGCATTATAACACCTTGCTTGAGACTCTCGCACAACTTGTTAGAAGCCACAAAGACATCACATCTACCATGTACATCTTTGGCCATCTCATCGCCCAACTGTTCGAAGTATTGTTTTAATTGTATGAATTTATATTTGAAAATAATCATGATTGTTATCACTAATCCATTCACAGTAATGATCATAGTTATCAACATTGCGACGATTGTGATTGTAGTGGCGATACGGAAACATGTTGCAGGCGTCGAGCCCTCTCCGGGAGGGGCGTAGTAGGTTATAATGATGAAGAAGTTCTGTCCTAAAAGTATATAAGAGTCAACACTTATTATTATGTTTATGATTCCGGACAAATTGGCTGTTACCGTAGAAAATCTCAATAAAACCGAGCCAAGTATACAGATCTTATTAGAGTCCACGTAGACGGTTTAACATTATTCGTATATTCTTCTTTCTGATATGAATATCAGTGGTCCATTCCATGTAGGATCAACTAATAGGATCGTTCTTTCTCTATCTCAAGTGAGTATTTCGTAATTAGGATTTATGACAATTTTATAGTACAAGGGAAAATGCGTTTTTTGATCACTACCGATATCCGCAAAAATGTCAAGCAGACATGTTGCTTTCTTTCCCTCCTACCCAACAATGAGTCACCCTAAAACTTAAAACTAACAAAAAATTACGACAGCATAGCCGTCACTTTGTAGCGGTATCGTGTGAACGAGAGCTACCTTCCGGTTGTGTCGGCCTAATGCGGCTGCAATAGAACACGGTTTCACCTTCGTATTGCAACCCCGGAAACGCACCCTTACGGGTTCATAACATTCGTTCTTAACGGGTGTCTGCAACCAAAAATAAACTACCGACCAAATAACAAGTTTGTAAGCGTTACAGGTTCCGAGATTAACCCGTGAACGGTACTTCTCTTTTATACATATAGATTTAACAAATTCCAAAATTCTTTCCATCCGTCATAGAGTTGTATTCAAGAATGTATTCCCCGTTGATTGAGATTTCAATGATATCTACATAGATTATTGTTTTTAATTAGGTAAACAAATGTTACAATACCTGCAAGAACATACATGATCCCCTGAACGAAATAGGTGATTAGTGCTCCAATAATGCACGAAGTATATATACCCAAGACCCATTTTATTTCTTCATACTTCTTCCTTGAATTTATATCGTCATCTATACCTTCACATGCGATAATCAAATCGTGTAAGAGCTTTTTGATTGACGGACGTTTGAACATACCACTTAATATTTGAAATACGTAAAGTGTGTGGCTTACACCATGTGATATGGCGTGACAAGTTTCATCTATTGACAAGTTTCCGAAAGCGGCCGCCATTAGCTCCAAAGCGGTCATAGTGAAATAGCAAAAATATAGAATAATGGAGAGTATCTTGTACGCAGGTCTTTCATCATCTCCGATCACTCCGTCTTCGTACCAATAACTACCACCGCCGATCCGAAATATTGCCTTGCACAGTTTGAATATAATATCCTGATCTTTCATTTTATTATTATTTGTGTTTATGTGTGAAATTCGGTGTAATATCTAGTACATGTCCTGTATAATCGCTTCATAAGAACAGCTTCGTTTCTATTTCTTCCTTGTGTGCAATGTTCGTACTTTTTATTGGTTTCGCGGAGCATGTACTCACTGCTATTGGTCTTAAGTAGGATCCGATAGGATGTGGGACTCGCGGATGAACCGTATACACACTAAAACCCTGCAGGTGCCGTCGGCCGGCAAAACGAAGCGGCCCCGGATCTGTCAACAACTGGGAACCTCGATAAGTTACTCAGAAGGGACCGGCGGACTTAGCGAGTTAGCTCTAATACCTATTTAGGAATAACCGGGGCCGACCGACGGCAAAGCCCAGCACTACGCGAGCCAAGGAAGGTATAAACTGTATTTTTTCCAAGAGAGGAGTGAAATATTTGTTATTTGTTTAAACTAATAACGAATAACAATTTATTTTACATTTTTGTTGCAAACAAAATTTCAAAATGAAATATCGAATGAACCAACAATATTGACACACAAACCTGATCGTTCGCCTTGTTTTTTTATTGTATAAGAGACAAACGAGCTCTCGAAGCCATTTGGTAACTGCCGACGCCCATAGACATCTGCAGAATTGTTATGACAATGTGCTTCTTTCCGATTTATATACTTTTTTATGTTATATAGATAAACTTGTTATATTAACAGTAGATATACGGAAGAACGAGATTCACCTGACATCGGTATAGTAATATGCCTACTAGGAGATCGCAACCTTTGATTATATTCATTGTAAACTTATTTGGGTAATAAACGTTTATTATTATTAATAATAATAATAATAATATAAGCCACTGGTGATTGGCAATGTGAACCTTTCCAAATACAAGCCGCGTGAAACCACATGAAGCGCGACAGCGTAACTAGCGTCTGATATGCCGTCGCGTTGTGACGGCATGTGACTGAGATGTCTCGCATGCATGCCGTATGGCACTAACTTTCTAAGTGCATTATTATAACGAGACACCGAGTCGGAGGAGATAGAAGGCAAAATGTAAGAAGCATTTTCTAACTCCCATCCGTCAGACGGAAGTTAAGAAACGTTTCAAAACATCCGAACCGAAACTGTTCTTCAGAACTTGTGAAGCGTTCTTTTAGATATTCGTTGGACGAGTGGCGTGTTTAGTTACGTCACGAAAGAATATGCAATTTCTTATATAGTTACAAAAGTTGTAAGTGTTGTATGCAATTTCAATAGTTATTAATGGCGGTATTTCCTTTTTACAATTCCCTAGTCACCGGCAAAACGGAAGAATGTTAGAAATGCAAACGTTTGCGTTATTATTCTTGAAAATATTTGTTGTATTATGCTATTCTTATAAGCAAAAAGTACATAACGGATTTTCATGAAGCTTGGCATAGACACATAAAATTACTTAGTACACTGAAAGATAGATTTAATGCGGGCACTAATATATGATTTGGTATTTTTTATAGTGTAGGGTACTGATGCCCATAGATATCCGCATAGTTTTTATGCGTTGCCCTTCTTTCCTCCTCCAAAGAGTGAGACTTTGCGCGCCCGAGGAGGACTCGCTCACGTGATACCGGCCTAAAGTGACATCTTCGGTGGCCGGAGGGGAGGGGGAGCAAAGGAGAGCATTGGCATTGCAATTATGCGGATGTTCGTCGGTAGTCAGAAAAAGGTTCGGATTCTCGTTTGCCCCCTAATTTTACAATAAAGAAACTACACTAGACTATAAGCGTTCTTTTCTCTCTAAGGCAGACAATTCGCCAAATCTGCAGAACCCCTGAACTGGTTTATTCATGAATACTCATACTACAGATGTAACTTCACAGGACGAATGCCTTATTTGTTTGTTAAAAAGAAATATGGCTTATAAAATGAATTGTAGAAAGTTAAATTGGCCATAATGACATGGAAAAACAGCATATGGTTAAAAGGCTCCTTTTCAATACAATAGTATTATAATACTAGCAACCCCTCGTGGTTTTACCCACATATTCCACCCCCCAAAAACGCTAGTGAATACCCTCAGAGGAACCTACCGGTAAAATTTCAAGTTTATAGGTGTTATAGTTTCATATTAGTTTCTTCATTAATTAGTAAAGTTCCTTCACGCCTATTATCCCCGAAGAGGTAGGCAGAGGTGTGCTAGTACATCCACAGCTCGTAAGCCCAGTAGATATACTAGCACACCCACGATTAGCCGAGGTATTGACGCCCATGATATCATAGGTGGCAAGCCTATGGCCACTTCGGGCACATGATTAATTAATAAATGAGTGGTATTACACTTTTATATAAAGGTATATAAATTGATTCCTATATGTGTAAAAATTTGTACGAACGTTTAAAGTGTCACTAAAAAATTGTCCGAACTTGCTCGTGTTTGAGAAACTTTTCACTTCAGAGAAATATTTCTTAACTGGACTGCCATATATTTGTTACGAAGAACATGAACAGTGTTGGAAATAATTGTTTTCAGTTGAAATGGCGCAAACGTTTTACTAAACTGCTTAAACGCTGTTTAAAATGCATTGTAACTGATTCTAACACGTGGTTTCGTCTGCAGGTCAGGAAAATAATAAAGACCGCTATTTTATTTACTCTGTCGTGGAGAGAAGGAATATAGAGGGAAAACCTGCAATATTGTTTATACTGTAGAGTTTACTAGAACCATTACTGGCCTAGAGGTCGCCATGTTTTCCCTTGTGCTTTATTAATTAGCCTGACTGGAAATTGTAATCTTTTGAATCGTTACTATAGATATTAGTGATCATAGCAATGTCAGGAACATATAGCACCCTCTTTCACCTGTTAGTATTATATTACGTCATAAGCACAAATTATGTTACATCGAAATTGTCACAACTCAAAATTTATATCTTCGATTAATTTGAAACTTTTACCATTGATTAACAAAAACACAAGAGACATGACTTTGTAACGAACTGTCTTTCTAGAGCATCCGGGATTTTACATAAACATACATTTTTGCAAAATAAACCTAGATTTTAAGTTGTTTTTATAAAGTGCGCTGTTTGAAATGTGTAAAACTTTTACACGGGTAGATTTCAATGGTTGACCGTGTTTGTACAAGAATGACAAGATATTTTACAAAAAAATCACATGTCGTGAATCTTTTACGTCAGAACGGTGCAACGAAATGGAATGCGCTAATTAGAAAAACAAACAAACACACTTTACATTTTTTATATTATTAGTATATGTAATAAAGGACCAGCAGGTTCGTTCTTATTTTCTAATATAAAGTTTCTAAGTCTGGTTTTGCTGATAATTTGTTGGTGATCACTCACCACTAAGAGGCCACAGCAGGCTCGCCCTTTATGTTGGTGACCACTCACCACTAAGAGGCCACAGCAGGCTCGCCCCTTATGCTGTCAAAACTATGTGTGTTGGTGATCACTCTCCACTAAGAGGCCACAGCAGGCTCGCCCCTTATGCTGTCAAAACTATGGGTGTT
>JAFELO010000058.1:79176-121810 GCA_017140195.1 Eumaeus atala | reverse complement strand
AAAAAAACTTCACTGTGTTAACAACACTTGTTCAATATTCTTACATTTTTCTTTTAGGTATTTTCTTCTGTTCTATCTGGGAAAGGGGAGATTTACGAATAGGCGGCGACCTAATAAAGCCGAATGACTAGATTATTCCTGTCTGCGTGTTTGTATTTTTTGAGTTTGTTTGCCTTGTCTAAAGCAACATAATTAAAATTAGTATCATTCTCGTTTCAGCGATTCTCATGGACGAGCACATTCTTGAGACAAGTTTGGTAAATTTAATGTGAGGCTTGGCTGTTTCAGATTGTAATAAGAACTTCTAAGCGGCTGGAGCTTAATGAACAAATTAGGTTAAATATATACAGATATAGCAAGGTCAATAAATGAATTGACTGGTAGTCTTTTAATCACAAACATCACTTTGAACTTGTGAACTCAACCGCATAATTATAATGCAGACCTTCCTTCCCTCCAAAGGGCACCGGAAACTCACAAACCGGAGATGGAAAGGAGGGGATGCATCGGCATTGTATTGTGCAGATGTTCATGGGCGTGAGTAGTCGTAAAAAGGCTTCGATTTATCGTTTGCACATCTATACTATAAAAAAGAAACATTTCCAATCTCCGCGGACAACGTCAGTACATACATAAATATAGAGACAGAATAGATTCAGTTTCGCATGGTAAATGTTTTATCAAGTGTCCTCAATATATAACGGTTCAGAAATTACGAATCCTTTTTTCTTGTCGTGCGTAAAAACATTCTCCGCTATAAAAGTATATGAGATCGGGCCAATACTGCGCCGATGTCTTTCAATCTCTTCCTAGTGGGTCCCGACCCTACCCTGAAGATTACTTTTTCCACTCATACAGTGAGTTGAATTAAAATGAGAAGCAAACGGGAACAGAGGGTGTATGTCAATTTTGGCGAATCGAGCGTTAACGAGCAGTTGTGGCCGACGTCCGTATTGGATTTTTGTGTTCGCTAATTTTCTTTTCACACTATTCTTTTACTTGAAAGCATTTTTTTATACGGAACGTGTTTTACGATTCTTTCTTGAAGGTTACAAACTAATTCAAAAGGTTTTGAAATGTGTTGTTTTCACATTATTTTTAAAGAACAAGGAGCAAAAGAGTAGTTGCAGTCTTCTATACCCGCCTGAGGGTGTAGGCGGTACGGGTCCCCAAGTCATTATCCTCTATATGAGCCAGTATTTCACGTCAGCACCGAAGCCATTATATCTACCGTGTGCGAACTGTTCTCGCCGTCAGAGTGGGGGTATGAGGGAGCTCGCGGTCTCTCTCACAATACTTTTATAGCATTTTGCCCTCTAAACGAGAAAACGGAGCCTTTTGATGACTACCGACGCCCACCGACATTCGCATGGTTGTTACGCAGATTCGATGCCATCCTATCACCCCGCCTCCCGATGGGCCATAGGCCACTCAATCGAGTGTCGAGTGAGCGAGAGGTACTTCCCCGGTCGTGCCGGCCCAATTCCGTTGAATGGGAGGATGTAGTGTCATGCACCATGCATGGTCGTACCTCCTCCTATGCTGCATGGCACCTCTTCCTGACCAACAAAGACAATAATAGTTAAATTAGCTTTTATAGACATACTCATATCGGGGCTCATCTCTCCTATTCGCGGGAGGGTTGGGGGTTGGAGCCCTTTTCGCCTTTAAAATTGTTATTGTCCTCAGTGCGACATGCGTGTGTGTAACGCTAGGTCATACCAGAGAAAGTGCATGCATAATGCAGGTCATCGCTATAGGTACAATGCACTACGATAGTCACATCTGGGTGACAGATGACACTGTCATGTAACAGAAACTAGTCTCGCCATCCGACGAGCACTCCTTAGACCTAAACCTCATCCCCCACAATGTATCTTCTTAACTCGCAAGCCGCGCGAAACGTGATAGCATAGTGATGACATCACACTTATTATGTGGCAGACAGACAGACGCACCTCCCTAAGTTTCTGTTACATATTATGTTACTTCTATTATTTAAAAGATATGTTTTTATAAGTTAATTATATTAATAAAAAATATACGAAGATATATAGCAGGAGATCGGTCGTCCTGGTGTTCAAGTTATAAAATGATTTGCGAGTTAATTCGTACTGCGGGACATGCGGACAGGAGAAAAACACAAGATGGCCACAAGCGCACTAATTTATTATAATCAGCTGTCACGATGAAATCCATGTCTAGCTACATATCTGTCTAGGGTCTGTCGTAAGCAATGGACAAACCATTAGCTGCAGGTTAACCTGTTATCAGACTGTAGGAAAATGATATTTTCAGCGTTGCAAACGGTATGCAAATAGTACACAATTATTAATTTAAAGTTTTTATTTAAATTTTACTCCTTCACTATTTCAATTGGCTGCCATATCAACAGAACTTGTTTTTCTTGTATTTCTTTTTCTATCTTACTTCGAAAGATAAGATACAAATGGGTTTAAACTCTTTTTAAATTTAACCCCATTTTTATCTTATCGTCAACTTAAGACATTTGAAAATTCACAATTATATAAATTTTTCTCCAAGTCTAGATTTAACCCTCGCTTGTGAAAAAAAAACCTGACAGACCCTGTATATCAGATGCAAGTGACTGGTCCGCCATCTTGGTGAAAACGCGAAATCGGATATTTTTCACGATTACCGACACCCATAGATATCCGCATAATTGTTGTCATGCAGATACCTTGCCCTCCTCCTCTCCTCCGGTGGGCCATACAGATTATACAACCTACATGAATATCAAGCAGTGAACTGATACATACTGATGCGGACTCTATAATGCCTGATGGTGTAGGATTACTAAATAAAGGTATTTCTATTAAAAAATATTCAGTACTTTTTAGTTTCCAACAACATCCTCACAATCATCGTTAACACATATTTGCGCCAGTTCCCTGTGGGGTAGGGAGAGAACAGAGTGGTGCCACAGAGAGTCGCATGGTGCATGACACTACATCCTCCTATGCAACGGAATTGGGCCGGCACGACCGGGGAAGTACCTCACGCTCACTTGATAGCGCCGTAAATTGACACTGACAGTGTCTTCGTGCGGTTTGTAAGTAGTCGGTGGCCCATTGGGGGGGGGGAGGTGAAAAGGAGGGCAACGCATCGGCATAGTAATTATGTGGATGTTTATGGGAATAAATGGTTCCGACTTCTCGTTTTCTCGTTTGTCCCCCTATTCTGTAAAAGAACGACCCGTACATCACTGGTTTTCCTCACTCCATTTATAATTTCCTCAAATATTTGGACATTCGTTAACCTAAAAAAAAGGTTATCAATTGTAACAAAAGTACATAATTCACGAAATTCCCAGATAAAGCGGACAGCAACGCCTCGGCGATTTATTTGTTTGCGCCAGCAAACTAAGAGGTTCTCTTAAAGTAGGAAGCCCCATTTTACATCTCATTTAACCACAAATAACTCCGGGCGCCCGGTTTTATCGTCCGAAGATAAGGCAATTAATCTAAATATGAAGGGTGGATGTGTGATTGAGGTTCGAATGGTATTAAATGGTATTTGTGAATGTTAAAAGCATTTATAGACTTGTCAGATAAAAGAAATTTTGGGTAGAAGTAGTGACATAGATGGTATGATACTACATGGCGTAAAGTGACAACGTCGCTGTCACGTTTTATCTGGTTTTTTAAGTATCCGGTGGCCCATTGGGGGGGGGGATGATAGGAGGCAACGCATCCGCGTAACAATCAGACGAATGTTCAGGGTCTCGGTAGTCTTCAAAGGGTCCGATTGGTCGTTTGCCCCCTTATGCTATAAAAAATGTTTCTAGGGTAACGCTAACTGGTAAATTCATCCTTTTATTTATCCTATATAAGTGAGAGCATATACACAATCAAGTTAAAAACTTGATTGTGTCTCCCGCATCTCGAGTTCCAGTTGAAGTTAAACACTATCTATATCTATACTAATATTGTAAAAAGGAAATACTTGACAGTTTGTTTGTGCGTTTGTTTGTTTGCACTAAATTGGCTCCGACAGTACGGACCGATTTGAAAAATTCTAGGACCATTAGAACACTACGTTGTCAGTGATAAACATCGGTTATATAATATTTTCTAAAATGTTTTAATCATTTTGAAAACTTCTATACTGTAACGAAAATGTGAAAAAATGACGATCCAAATCCTTATCCTTAAAGCTGCAGAAATTATTGACAACGCTGTCCCGACTGACGTTGGTCTGTCATAAATGAAATTTGTTGTCAGACGCAATGTTTACGAGGCCGAAATTAAAGTGCATACATTTTATAGTTATGGAAATTAATTATTTTTTGTCATATTTCGTGAAATATCCGTGCGAAGCCGGGATAGACTGCTAGTGTGGGATAAAACAAAAGAAACTACATTTATTTAATTATACACAGGAGACATAATTGCATACAATACACTATACACTAGAGACCGTGTCTTTAGACGGTCTCTAGTGTATAGTGTATTGTATGCGGTTGGTTCAGACACGGCAGAAACTGCGCGGATTGTAACCGCACGGTTGCTCCGAGCGTATCTTATGACTACATGTGACATCCTTAGGCTGAGAACTCACGGAGCGATATATATCCGCGCCCGCTGCGGTGACAGTTAGTGGTTTTATTTCAAAACTCACGAGACGGCTAACGATCAGACTGCAAAGCGATCGCAGAACCAGTCGGGGGAAACCGCTGCCGCTGCGACTAACCGTCGAATACGACCGCCCACGCGCGAGGAAAGTGCGTCGTGAAATTTCTTTTAGTTTTTCACTTGGTCTGACATAAATACTGTTACAGTAAAAAATTAAAAACATTACATTTGAATTTGGAATTAGTAGGAGTGACTGAGAAATATTTTTGTAAAAAAGGTAGCAAAACATCGGCACAAGTGTATCAATATACAATTCTTGCGTATGTAGTTAAACTCTTTAATAACACTATGTTTTAAAACAAACTGTTGTTTCAGCAAGACTCGGGACCAGATCATAAAGCTCGATCCACCAAATCTTGGTTGGAATTAACGCTCGGACCCGATCAGAGAGCGAAGCGAGCGAGATCGAAGAGTAGAGCGTGGTCTAAACGCCATGATAATTTGGCGTCCCTAAAACAATCTACAATTTTAGGAAGATTTAGTGCGATGCTGCATAGGAGGAGGTAGTGCCTTGCATGGTGCATGACACTACATCCTCCATGCAACGGAAATGGGCCGGCACGACCGGAGAAGTACATGGCGTCCGTAGTCATCAAAAGGCTCCGATTTTTTATTTGTCCCCTTATGCTATAAAAATCCTTACAGTGCCAGGGAACAACCGGCCCCAATCTTTAAGGAACTGTATTGCAGCCCATGGAGACCACTGCGAACTATTTATATATTTAATTGTATATTAAACTGACGCACCGTAAAAGTACTAAATGTTATTTGCAATTTGAAAATACTTTCACCTTTGTTAGAATGATTATGGCAAGACCAGATATTTGCACCACACAGAAACTCCGTGCATGCAACCGCGGCGGTCTCGTGTGAAAACCGCTTCGTGAATTCTTAGTCAGAAATGTTATTATTCGTCTAAATCACTAGGGCGAGCATCTTGGCAGATACACTTGCCCATATTACAGATTAAATAATAACCAATATAGTGCATGTAAAGTTAAAAACTTTATTCCAAGCTGATAATGATGAGGGAAATACACTAGTCGTCGCGTGTTATACGTCGCTCATTTACGTTTTTATTTAATAATACGCCACGACGAGTGGCGGGTTGAGTGATGAGGTATAACGACTGATTGTGCCACAATTTGGGGTCGTTGAGTGCAAAATACGCGCTCAACAGGGTAAGCGCTCGCGAAAATTAATGGCAAAATATTTGGCCTTTGAGAGCGAATTTAACTACCTACTGAAGTACTTATGTAAACATCGAAGCGAAACCATGTAACTATGTACGTGTTTTATTTACGTATTTTATTTCGTCTTTATTATATAACAATTTTAATTCATACACACATCT
Source organism: Eumaeus atala (assembly GCA_017140195.1). NCBI lineage: Eukaryota > Metazoa > Arthropoda > Insecta > Lepidoptera > Lycaenidae > Eumaeus > Eumaeus atala. The sequence continues at coordinate 115,801 of JAFELO010000058.1, read as the reverse complement.
TCACGCCATGTATGGTGCATGACACTACATTCTCCTATGCAACGGAATAGGGCCGGCACGACCGGGGAGTTACCCCTCGCTCATTTGATCCCGCCGTAAAGTGTCATTTACGGTGTCGCGTTCCGCGCGATTTGTGAGTAGCCGGTGACCCATTGGGGGGGGGGGAAGTGAAATGGAGGGCAACGCATCGGCATAATTATGCTGATGATATGATATTCATGGTAGTCGGTAGTCGTTAAAAGGCTCCGATTACTCGTTTGTCCCCATATACTATAAAAAGAAAATGTCACTGTTAAGCTATGAAAACAGGTCAACCGTTATTGTTTAGTTAATAACATATAATATATTACCGGTTAGTGGTCTTGCAGATGTGTTGCCCTCTTTTTCATCCCATTCCATAGGCTAATGACGAACCGCATTAATTGCGATAGATCCTCCCCGGTCGTGCCTGCCTGATTCAGCTGCAATGTATTACTGGGGATATGTATAATATTATTATACATATTCTTTCTTTCGGCAGTCATAATTCAAAAGAAGTATTACTTCTTACTTAAATAAAGATCAGAATTACGATTACAAAACATGCTATTCATTTTGACTGCCGATATAGATTTTTAATATCTGTTTCCGGTGTCATTTGTGGGTTAGTAACATTTGTACTTAAAGCTATATTAGTGTATTTATTTTTTAATTATAATTTATGAAACTCAAATGCCTGCGGCGATTTGGCAGCATCGACCGATGAGAGCAGAGTCTACTCTATCTAAGATCTAAGATCGAGTTCGAGATGGCCCGCGCTCTGCGCATTAGGGATGCGCATCTTTCTCGCAGGGTCGTATAAAAACAATCTACACACGCTTCTGCGAACCTACGCGATGCGCTGCAGCATCGGGGCAGCACCACACGCGAAGAGCGCCGTAAGATTTTTGTGTAACGGAAGTCCATAGACTGGTAGGACGTGCAATAATTCTTGAATAAAATCAATTTAGAACAGAGGCCCGAGCAAATCTGCGGGCTATCAAATTCCCCCTCACCGAATGCGCTCTTCGCTCCCAATGTCATTATCGTCCCTCAGGCTGGTGTTCAATGCATGGCCAAGATATGAGAATAGATGACACTAGATATAGTTGCACCATTCAACCTAATAGGAGGCTCTTATTTTGGTATTTTTACTCCAGCCCCGAAGACCATAACGACGCTCTTTGTTGCATTGCATCACAGGCCGTGCACCACGTCATTAGCAGAACTTATATTGTTGAGACAGTCAATGTGGCATCGAACTCTGATGCTGGTCAGCTCCACAAGTAACTGCTTCACTTATAGACTGAAGAGTGTAGGAGAAATAATCCCCCCGCCCCCTGTCTCACACCACACTCCCAGCCATACGGACGAGAAAGCGTGTTTGCCCATGGAACATAAACTGGTCTCATTCCCATAACATTTATTGCAATTGTAAATTCTCTATTAGTATAGAAAACTTTTTCTGTACTAATATTATCAAGAGGAAACATTTAATTGTTTGTTTGCATTGAATATGCTCCATTAAACGTTTTGATTATTACGAAACTTCGACAATGTAACCAAAGTCGTAAAAAAATATAACAGTAAATTCCTTTATACCTGTAGAAATTGTTGACAACTAGTACTAGTAACTAGTAGTCCCGACAGACATTGTTGTGTCATTAATTAAATTTGCTGTCATTAACATGACTTTTAATTATCATTACCATGAATTTATAAATTTTATACTTTTGTAAATCAATGAATATAGGGTATTTCGCGAAATATTGCCATATTTCGCGAAATACCCTTGCGAGGCGCAGACGGATTGCAAGTATTTTTAATTAAGAAAGTTGTACCGAGCTCCGTTTCCGCCCGTCCAATTCGAGCACATACTTCAGACTGAAGTTTTAGAAATCTCTAAAAGATTTCAAATGGGTTGAACTCTATTCAGAACTCTTTTTTTTACGACGAGTAAGTAGTAGTAGAGTAGTAAATGACCTGTGAAATTTTATCATATTTTAATTTAATCGTTATTTCAGTTATAGTTTAGATACACAACAACAACAACACATCTTCACGCCAGCCTCCAATGGGGTAGGCAGAGCGAGGGAGACCGGATTGTCATACATCACGATCTTTACATACCTTCCTTGCCTCCTCCACATTCATTATTCTCCTCCTACAAACATGCTGGTAGCGAAGGCTCTTGACAGTACAAGACAGACAAGACAAGACAGTACTTCGGGCAGAACGTGACCAATCTGATCATGGTATATCTTGGCCTTCCTCGGTACCTACATTTTTATACATTCGCATGGTATATCTGCGTTGTTAACTTTTCACTTGCTATTCCTCCTACATGCCCGAACCAACAGAAGATGCACTTTCTCATTTCCACACCGACGCTTTCTTTCATACCTAAGCTCTCTCTCTCACTTCATTATTGCGAACAACATCAACATTAACCATATCCAATTCCGCAGCCTTTCTATTTTTCATATTTTTTGTCGTCCATACGACCTCTTGCAAAGTTATATCTTCTGATGCTGCCCCGGCTACTGCATCACTTACTGAGGCAGAGGCCGACACATCATCCCGGACAGACTCATACATATCGCCAAAATATTCACTTCAACGTTTTAACACACATTCAGTGGTTGTAAGAATGTCACCATCTTTAGACTGAATTCTATTATATACATTCTGGAGACTGCCGAACAACTCCCAGACATTTTCAACTCCCTTCACTTTAACTAAGATTTTAGTGGCATTCCTACGACGACAAAATATTCCTCTCTGTGTATCTTTCATAATATCATCCCGTTGTAAATCTGAAATATAGTCTACCGATGCTTACTTCTTCCTTTCAATCGCACTTTCACTTCATCCTCCCACCACGCATTTCCACTCCTTGACTCGCATAGTTTTGCACTTCCACTTTCGCTATATCCACCATATTCTCTTCCATAACTTGCCAACATCATCCTCGTCCAAGTCGAGTACGCTAGCTTTTGCCAAATTTTCTCGAACCTGATTCCTGTATATACTTCTAACATTCAGGTGTTGTAACTTTTCGCTCTTTACCCTTTCAAGCTCTCCGAGTGGAACTCGCTGTCTCTGATGTCACCACCCCCTTAAACAGACCCCAATGTTGGTGTTCGCCATAAGGTGATTCCTTTCCACACATAAGTCTACGAAGAGCTTACCAGCTTTAAAAACTGGCCACTTTATCCCAACACATTCATTAAAATCTCCACACATAATAACTCTTTCATTAGCATCCACCAAGTCCAGAACATCTTTTACTTTTCATGGCCAGTGGTTATTGACGAGCTTACTGGTGTATATAATGCAACCATAAAAATCTCGTGAATTTCGGCTTGATGGGAACCCAGATAAGTCCTGGGCCAACCATACCGTAATCTTTCACACCGGGGACTAAGCGTGGGGATAGAAGAATACACACTCCAGTGCTCTCGTTCTATCGCATCTATCAATTCATTTATCTTATCTTCCAACTCATCCTTCACATTCCACGTGCCTATCTGGCCCTCCGCGTGGCTTAACGGGTGGCGGCCCCCACGTACTGTACGCGTCGCCTACAGGTGACGCGCTAACCCGCAGTTCTAATGGACAGGAAGGGGTTACGACGAGCACGCCTCTGATCTAATCCCTTATTTAGTTAAAATGTCTTAATTTCGTGGCGCTATAAAAAAACGAACAAAGAATTTTTGGACATATTTTTTGAATAAACTCGAAAACTACTTGACCGACGTCTGAAACTCTTTCATAATTATAAAATGTTTTTCTTTTATCAAAATAGAATCATAAGAAAAATCTTTTGTTTGTCATTAATGAATAAAAACAAAATATAATAAATTTACAAATTATATACATGCAATTTGTCAACTTAGAATAATCTAATGTGAGTGATATCCGTGAGGAATACAAGAAAAATAATCTTTGTATAAATTGAAAGTGTCGAATGATAAAAGTTGTCGAGTTTGACACCATAATGAACATTATTTTAATTCACTTCTTTGCATTTGGCCCGATTCAGTTACAATGCATCAATAGCTCTACATTACGAATGCTGCGTTCATTGATGTATCTGTTCCTGTTTCATGGCATAGGAAATGTGTCAATGCAAGGAAAATTGAATATGTATGTTAACTCTTTGAAGAAAAGGGAACAGCGTGGTGGGTGGAAACTGAATAAATTACATGGAAATGTGAAGGGGCTGCTCGAGGAGGTCCCTGAGATAAAACCCTTTTTACTCCATTTCCCGGAACTATTATATGCTATGTCTGCAATTTCCCTTCTGTGTCCGAATTGAAAAGTTTGGAGTATGAAAATTGTTTATATGTACGTGCTGACGCGTTAAGGCCTGTTACGAAAAATGAGCAAGAGGCGAACACTCTAGACATCAATTTAGTTTATGTAGAGTTTCATCAGCAACATTTTAAAGCTTTGAGGACGTAAATATTTGCTATTTCAAGAAACTGAACTTGGAAATATACTGAAATGCTAAGGAATGTACGGGGTGGTACACATATCACGATCTTCATTTACCTGCCTTACCTCCTCCAAATGATTAATTTGGTGGTAAATGATTAAAATTAATCATTTGGAGGAGGTAAGGCAGGTAAATGAAGATCGTGATATGTGGGACTCCATTGCCTTTGCCTACCTGGGGGCAGGGAACTGGCACGAAGATGTTTTGTTGTTGTAATGCTAAGAAGAAATATGTAAATAGTTGAAGCTTTACAATTTTTATGGAGTTTCTATAACGATTCTTGCAATTCATCTTTACCCTCAGAACTCGGACAGTGAGAAGATCTAAATCGAAAACTGTAACGCCAAGGATACAACAAAATTTTGATATAATATTTGCACTAAGCCTGATGACCTAGTTAAGGTGGTGGGGAGGTGCTGGTTGGAAATGGGAAGTTACTATGATCTATGGCACTCTATGGAGAGACAGTTTTTTTTTTTACATCTAAATTACCAATTTATTTTATATTATACCACAGAATAGTAGACGAACTTGTCCACTTTCTTAATCATTATGAAACGTAAAAGAATGCAAAAGATTGTAGACACTCTTTTGAACAGGCACAAGATGGATTCCGTTTCAGACGCCAACTTTGCTAATTAGTCTTCCGGAACTATCGTATAGCTTTTCTTAATAAAAGTTGTCTTACCTACATGCGCCTAAGATAGAATAGAATGGAGTGTAACTTTATTTAGCTAATAAACATTACACTGTTATTATATATACGCAGTTACTTATTTTATTAATACATAATAATGTATAAAAGGTACAAAGAAAAATAAAACAATTACAACATTTAAAAATTAAGATGAGTTTAAGTATGACTATACTAAGTTCAATAATGACTTTATTCATTTTAATGTACCTTGTAACATTGAGAGACAATTTTTGACGAATAGAACAGACCAAGAGTTTTATTTTTATATCAAACGGTTCAGCTGGTTATAATATTGTATAATAATTATTTCATGGCTTAGATAAAATCTTCCTTGGAATTAGCTCTATCCATGCGTGATACGTGTCACTAAGTTCTCTGCGCCTACCCTATTAGAGAACTGGCGTGAAGATGTGTTATTGTTGTATGTTTGTATTACACGAAATTTATTCATAACATTTCTAGAGATGCGTCAATTTTACTAAGTTCGCTTTATAAATTCGAACACAATATTTCGTTACCAAACGTAAATTTTGTCAGTACCGAACTACCACTAACTCAGTAAAACAAGCTCCATTTTAATTGGAAGCGCAAATTTTACAGCGACTATGAACTGAAATTCAACTGAAATGAGTTACCGCTAATGGCATGCACTTGTTTTTTTAGGATCTATAATCAGATATATTTTTGGGTGTTCGTTTTTTGAATTTTAAAGTCTCTGTCTCTATGAAGTAATATGTCTTTCTACCAAAATACTCTGAGTTTATGGGTGTATTTTAATTTTATGTTTATAGGGAAATTAATATTAATTTACAAAATTAAATATTGTTTAGGGCTAAATATATTTTTTGTGCTATTCGAGTATGTAGTAGACATCCATTCTATTATAGGTCTATGGCACTTTATGAGTCTGTACTATTTCTTAGATATAAAACCATGAACAAAGTCCGCATTTGAATACACAAGTTTTATCTACTATATTTTACGGATACTTTTAAGGATTTTATGGCGGTTTATTTAATTATTTAGCTAACATAACGTTTCAGAAGCTTTAGTGCAACCATGTTCAAGGGTGGACTGAGATGACAGTTGTCCTAATGTCATAATGTTTTAAAAGTAACCGAAGAAATATAATTATTTAGTTGTTGCGATTAACGCTAACAATAATTATTATATCTTGCTCTCTTGAGGTGTATTTTCAGTTTTTGATTTGATTATGTTTGACTCTATCGAAATTTGGATCTTTCTCACGGATCATCATTGGAACGAATGGGTATTCCCTAGTGAGGATTTGCTCTTTATCAAATCTATTGTAGTGGACGGGGCCTACTTCAACATGCTCACAGAGCGCAGATTTCGAAACACGTCGATGTTTCATATCAGCGAGTTTCAGATCAGTGGCCACTTTTAAATATGTTCATATTGCAGTTAAGCGCTCGACGGTGGCTGGTTTCACTGGGCCTCTGTGGAGCAGACGGGGAACCCGAAGCTTGTTATCTTGGTGTCATGACACTCCAACACAGATTGAAGGAATTTTAATTACAAATAAAATACTTAATTTTTGGCCCATTGGGGAGCAAGAGGAAAGGTAGAGGAAGTATGTCTCGGATAGTAATTATGCGCACAATTACTATGCGCGTTCCCTCCTTTACCTTCATGGGCATCGCTTGCTGCAAAATGACTCCGATTGCACGTTTGCCTTACTATAAAAAGATTAAAAATTTATTTATTTTCATAAATTAAAACGAATACTAAAACACTTACCAAAATGATAAATAAATATTTATATCTCCGTCCATTTTGCGCGTCTATTCAATAGAGAATGCCCTTTTGTATCCATCGAACACTAGGCATTCATTGCTTTTGAAACACCTTTTATCTTCATTTATTCTGTTTCTTAATAAGTTGTTCTTACAACTCTTGTTGAAGCCCGGAATAATTTACGTCCTGCTTCTTTTTCAGCATTGATTTAAATTTGTCAAGTATGTTATGGAAGCAAAACAGATATATCAATCTTAGTTATATATACCCCACCTCGACTGACTGCTCGTTATTTCTGTTATTACTAAATATATCATGTAATAATCCCCTCATTGTGCAATCCTCTCTTTGGAAAATTCTTTGGATAAATCATTGTATTGTAAGAGGTAGGTCATGCCGCATTCCCCGATCGCGCCATCCCAATGCCCCTCACGCTCAGAGGATACCGTCGTAAAATGACTTCTTCGGTGTCGCGTTTCGTGCCGTTTTGTGGGTAGTCAGTCGCCCATTTGAGGGGGGGGGGGAGAACAGAATGGCAACGCCTTGGCATAGTAAGTATGCTCCGATTACTCGTTTGCCCGTATACTATAAAAAATGCCAATGCCGTGTAGAAGAAAAAGCGTCTGTTCTTTTGTCTATCTAAAACGAATATCAGTACTTGTGCGGCACTTGAAAAGCAGAAAACAAGCGACCCTTTTTTCCCAAGTGAGAGGTTATTGCCCCGTGTGCTTTTAGCCGAGTGCGTGTTTTTTGCCGAGTGCGTGGTTTTTGCCGCGTGCATGTTTTTTGCCGAGTGCTTCCTTTTTGCCGACAATGTGGAATGATAGTAGTAATTGTTAATATAATTTTTAAAAATTGCTTATTGAAAGAGTAATAAGTAAATACTTAATCTTTACAGTCGTATATCTGTAAAAACATAACAATGAAATTTATCCAAATATATCTATATATCTTTTTACACATATCATAAGACAGACTATTTTACATTATAAATTTTCATGCGGTTTTTAACCATGGATAGAGCGATTTCCAAGTAAGGTTTTAGTGTTTAAGTTACTCAAGGTCAAATCCGGGGCAGTTGAGAATTACATTGATAGGTTTTTAATAAAAGTTTTTGTTGTTATTTAATAATTACATTTACAGTTATTTAAATATTACTTTTCACTCCTGTTGTATAATTACTACATTTAGGGGAGGCTTTTTACATATTATGTAACAAAGTGTGATGTGGCTCTAGTATTACTGTCCCTTTTATATCACAAGTGGGATACACTTTTATCCACCAATTATCAGCAGCAAGTACACAACTATCCGTTTACTTTCTTACTCTCTTATCGTAGATGACGGATTATGGAAGAACCGATTGCGTCGGGCATGTCAAAAAACTGTTCAAAACGCATCATGATAAAATTATTTAACATATAATTATCTCATAACTGCATATCAAAAAATGTTAGTATTATCTTCGTTATGTTGTGAAAGAATATGTAAAATTTTCATTACAATTTCACTACCTTTCATATACTTTTTGTTTACTTCTAGCCAATGTAATTTTTTATCTGTGAAATGCAAACGAGGAGCAAGACTGGCTGACGTTAAGCACTTGGTCGTAAACATTATTCGTTTAGCATGTTCTTACGGAGAAATATGGCTGCGCCGCACAGAAACAAGCCAAGAGTTTAAATTTATTTTCTTTTAAATATGATTTCTGACTTTCCGCAAAAGTTTTTGCCAGCGACCGGTCTCTCCTGTGGGAGTTTTGAAGAAATTTTAGCGCTCGGGGTTCGGCGCATTACGTAAAAAGGATTGCTTTGCACCATTGATTTTTCCTCACTAGCATTCCTTGTGTAGTTTTGAGTAATATATCACGTCAGGACACTATGTTAAAAGCGGTTTAACAATTTTTCATTTCATGAGTCTCATGATTGGTTTGAAAATTGTTAAACCGTTTTTAACATGTACAAGGAGTCAAACCAGTTGCATTTCCATTCTTCTTTTCTTCTCTCTACTCTACAAAACCAATAAAATAATTATTTAAATTAATTTATATCACATATCACTACTGCAATCCTACTAGTATTATGAACACGAAAGTTTGAATATGTTCATTCACGCAAATAATACTAGATGGATTTATATACTGATTTTCATCACTAGTCACAGCAAAACTTTGTAGTTAGTATGGATAGTAAAACATTTATTGAAGGAAGAAGTAAAGTACTAAGTAGCGAAAAAACTCAAACGGAATAAAATCGCATGTTATGGTCGACATAGAATCTATGGTGTGCAGTGCATGCATGCATCACCGTCGATGACGTGCCACAAAATCTGCGGTCTGTGAACATGCTGAAGTTGGCCCCTGCCATTACATTAGATTTGATAAAGTGCAAAGACTCACTAGAGAACATGGATTCCTTCTAAGGATGATCCGAGAGGCTATTGAAATTAAAAAACATCCAAATTTCAATAGGGAAGGTGGTTGTGTTCTTCCCTCTGTTTGGGACCCAGTGGTGAACATAATCAAATTAAAATGTAAACATAACACCTCAAGACAGCAAGATATAATAAGTACTGTTTACGTTAATCGGAACAACTAAAATTATAATTCTAAAACTTTTAAAAATTTGGTACATCAGGACATCTGTCATCTCAGTCCACCCGTGACCATGGTTGCTGTAAAGCTTCTGAAACGGCGGGATAGATAAATAATTAAATAAACCGCGATAAAATCCGTAAAAGTAGTTTTATTGTAATGAATAACATTCGCGTAAACTTAAGACATCAATATAAAATAAGTTGTTATATTCTTAGAGATCTCAAAAATATTCATAACACCTTTATCGGGGACGAACAAGTATTTGACACTTATGACGATTACTGACGTAGATGGGCTGGCTTCCTCCTCTCTGTTGCACCACCTGCCACTCACAAACCGGACGAAACGCGGCAATGTAGCTGACACTTTACGGTTGTGGATACGGCTGTATAGTAGCCGGGGAGGTACCTCTCGCACACATGGCGCCCCGGTCGTGCCGGCCCAATGCAGATACAATGCGGCATCACACTATCTCTTATTGAACATTTGTTTCCATTCCCGTATTAAATGCGTTATATGTAGAATGGTATCTGTACCCTGTAGGTCCCATAGCTCCTATTTATATGCTACTACATTAAGATGTTTCATTTTTTTGTAATGTCTGAAGTCAGGATCCTGGCGGTGGTCCGATGCAAATTACCTCGCACACAATTCGACCTAAATAATTTAAATCTGGTGCACATAAAAACGGCAGAGTACTTTATTAAAAAGCCAGCGAAACAGTCGAGCCATTTTGTTCTTGCGCTCCGTGCGCCTAATTTTACACAAGGGATAATCTGTCCGTAGCGTATGCAGCGCTCGACCGCCATGTTCCAATTTCAAAATAAATTACATCCTAGATTGTTTTCTAGTATATTCTGTGATAATTGTGTGTAGTGCGCTTCGGATTCAATCTGGTTGGAACGTTATTATAGCGTATATTTATGGATACAAATTCCACTGTAGTTTGTTTGATAGAATTTCGATTGTATTATTATACAAACTGTGCCCCGAGGTTACACTCGCATAAAATCTAACACAAAGAAATAATATTTATTTCGGGATGAAAGTGTTTTTTATCTTATTTCACACACTGCAGTAGGGTATTCATTACTCGATCCTCATCCAAATTATGTAACAGAATAAGTACCTTTATTCCAAAATATTCTGCAAAATACTGAATGCGTTGATGCAATAGTAGCGATGACGCTTGGGCCATTCATAAGAGGGCCGACACGTCATCGACGGTGATGCATGCCTGCACTGCACACCATAGAGTTGACCATAACATGCGATTTTATTCCGTTTCAGTTTTTTCGTTACTTAGTACTTTACTTCTTCTTTCAATAAATATTTTATCATCCATACCAACTACAATGTTTCGCTGTGACTAGTGATGAAAATCAGTATATAAATCCATCTAGTATTATTTGCATGAATGAACATATTCAAACTTTCGTGTTCATAATATTAGTAGGATTGCAGTAGTGATTTGTGATATAAATTAATTTAAATAATTATTTTATTGGATTTGTAGAGTGAAGAGAAGAAACGAAGAATGGAAATGCAACTGCTTTGACTCCTTGTACTTATTAAAGACGGTTTAACAATGTTTATAATAGTGATGAGACTCATGAAATGAAAAATTATCAAACCTGTTCTAACATAGCCATCAAAGTGTCAGTGTTACAGCCCTCGAGTCAGACGCATGTTTCAACAATCACTTCGTTGCCGTAGATATATTGTACAATGCTTCATGGGGATGTATTATGACGAGTAATGGTAAACAGCTGTTACTTCGGCAGTGGTTTGCCACTGTTACTTCGGCAACCTTTCTATTTTCATCTTTCTCGCATGCAACGAGAATAAAAATGTCATCTCTTCTCCATGCCAATATTTTGAAAAAAAAAAACTGAATGTCAACTGGGACGAGCTAAGTTACAGATTAGCTGGGCCATGCGATCATTCAAAAATTTCATGTGTGGAACTTTTTACACTACCTGGAGAGAAATAATTGAAAATGCATTTCTATATGCACGGGATGGTGTTGGTGAGCCACAGTCGAAGCGGCCGACGACTATTACTATTCTTTTTATAAATATATACCTGGTGGGGATTATGATACACCGAAAAATTGGATCTCGCATTTGTAATGACGTTCCCAGCCAACACAAAAAAAAAAAATCAGTAGTTTACTCACAAAAGATTATTTTTCATTTCAACAAATGTCAACACAATGTATCCTGTTACGAAACTGTCTCCTTGAGATGAACGACTATTGCGCCGTCGCTATGAGTAGGCGACACATGCGCTGTCGCTATGAGTAGGCGACACATGCACCACCGTTATGAGTAGGCGACACGTGCGCCGTCGCTATGAGTAGGCGACACATGCGCCGTCGCTATGAGTAGGCGACACATGCACCACCGTTATGAGTAGGCGACACGTGCGCCGTCGCTATGAGTAGGCGGCACATGCGCCGTCGCTATGAGGTAGGTATAACACCGCACACTTTATGACATAACCGCCACATCGTGAGTTACACATGATGCAATAAAATTAAATTATTTTTCTCTGATTCAGATCGTTTGACAATATTTTTTTTAGATTTTGTCGTTAGTACTAATTTGATAGTTTTAAAATACTCGTATATACTAGTAACTATATTAGTTGATTGAATGTATTGTCACTTCTTGATGGAAATTCATGTTAATACTTCAATAGACAAATAAATGTATATACCTTTTTCCACATATTTGTGGAAAAAGTATTTAAATTTATTTATTTATTAAATGTTAGTAACTACTGGTGTTTTAAATTTTCGTAGTATTATAATCCCCACTCTGCATATATGTAGCATCTCGATGACCACCGACGCCCATAAACATCCGCATAATTACCACGTCAATGTGTTGTCCACCTCTCCGTCTTATTTCCAATGTGGTGGCACATTGCTGCTATTGCATGGTGGTGATTGCTCAGAAACGACACGACACACGGCATCTAAGGCCATACGGCGGTGTCATGTGAGCGTGAGGTCCAGGTCGTGCCGGCCTAATCCAGCTGCAATCCAGCATGGCACAACCTCTTATGAGATATACATCTTTTTTATAGAATAGGGGAGCAAACGAGAAATCGGAGCCCTTTTACGACCACCGGTACACATGTACATCCACATAGTTACTACGCCGATGCTTTGCGCTCCCCCCCTTATGGGCTATTCACATACCGGACGAAACGCGACACTGAAGATGTCACATTACGGCGGTATTATGTGAGCGAGAGGTATCTCCCCGGTCGTGCCGGTCCAATTCCGTTGCATAGGAGTATGTCGTGTCGTGAATCGCATGGCACTACCTCCTCCTATCCAGCATGACATTACCACTTCCAAAAAAGCTGATATATATTTTTCCACTAAAAGTAAAATAATCTACATTATACTGGAAGAAAATTGAAACATTACGATGAACAGGTTGTAATATGGTTGATTATAATTATGTACAAAACACGCAGCGTTATTGCTGAAGCAGGCAGCACCCCTTCCAAGCACAACATCGGAATCTCCCAGAAGCATTCTATAAGATATTCTTAGGGACTGACTTGGTAAACCCTGTCAAAATCAGTTACTGACTCACGGGCTTGTTCTCTGTTGTGAATGCACACACCGTAAGGAAACTTGTGAAACACACTTTATTCGAGCTGAATGTGTGGATGAAGCCATACAGAAACTAGTTTCAAAGCTAAAGTACTCTAGCAGTGTTGGACTGTATTTATGGTTTATGCGGCTAAATGCGCAAATTTATTCGCTCACACCCGCATATGTAATCTTACACGGCTTACTGTACACAAATCCTATGTGTATTTTGTAATATGTACATTGGGGCAGGATTATGCCACACATTTTCCCTATTGGTCAATAAAATAGAATTGTGTAGTGATGAGTGTTTGGGTTCTAATCATCATCATACATCATTCAATGATATTGACATGTAAGTGATGTGTATAGATAATAGCAGATAATGATGAAGTGCACTCTCTACTATAATACAGTGAAATTGCTGGCTTTTTGCTTTAGAGTTTAGAGGCATGTCAAAGAACACTATGATGGTACATATTTGTATAACTAATATATGCAGATATAGATGTAGATGGCCAAAAGTTTGTCAATTTTCTCGGTAGTTATTTGTGACAGAGTTGCCTAAATTCCGGTAAACGCAACAACGAGACTACCACTTCTTGCCCGGCTTCGCCCGTGAATTAACGGATTCTTAACTTAACAAATTGCACACTACAGCTTTTCTCGGGAATAGCGATGAATAGATTGTGTGGAAATCGATCACATACAGAAGGACAGCTTTTGGGGATTTTGTTTTATAATGTGTAGATAGATACAAACATGTCTTCGGATAAATCTCATTGATACATGTTTTGTATAGATATTAACTCAATAAATAAGTTTTGAAAGAGGTAGTTCTATGCTCAATTGCGGCCGAATTGGGCCGGCACAACCTGGGCAGTACCTCTCGCTTACATGACACCACCGTGGAGTGACAGCTATGCTGTCATAGTTCGTACAGTCTACAAGTAGCCGGCGGCACATTGGAGGCGAGAAGTAAACTGATAGCAATGCGTCTACATGACTACAATATTGCGGATGTCTGTGGGCGTCGGTGCCCGTTAATAGGCTCAGGTTTCTCGTTTGACTAAAAAAAACTATGATACCTTTTGTAAGTTGCTAAGTATAAGTAAACATAAGTAAGATAAATAAATATAGTGAGTTATAAATGAGTTAACTCATATTATATAGATATAGTGAGTTACTAGAGAGTTAACGGATATAAAACAATATCTAGTGCATACATCAAGTGCATACAGCGCACCGACGCTTAGCGCTCGCTTCTCTTTCATTTAACTCATTGTGAATTATATTTCCTCGGAGGTCCCGAGCTAAACGTAAACAGCAAAACCAAATTAACGAGTTGCATTTGTGAGGGTTGCTACTGAAGTTAATGCTTTGTCTCTTTGTGCATTTTTAACGGATAGAATATTGTAGAGCTAAATTCGCGTTTGTGAAGTTTGTTTATTTGTCGACCGCTGGTTCTTGTTGTGTCATGTGGCATCTCTCGCCCATCTAAAATCACAACCTCGTGTTAGCCTTTTGTGAGTAACCGGTGCATTGGAGGGTAGGAAGAAAGGAGGGCATGACGGCAATTATGTTGACGACTACTGATATCTATCTATGGGCATCAGTAGTCGTCAAAATTCCAGATTTCGCGTTTGTCCCCTATTTTTCATTCATTATCAGCCCTTATCGGTCGACTGCTGACGTTCGACCAACACTTCGTTTTCCTAAACGCGGCCTCCACTCACTTACTTACTGGCCATCTGCCATCTGTTCTTCTGAATGTGTTGTGTGCCCATTGCCACTACAGCAAGCTTATTAATAAGCTTATCCTACAATATAAAAAGATAAAATTCAACACCACAGGGAACGTATAAAATCCTTTCTCTGCCTGATTCCGGTCTAGCTTCCTTCTTGAAAGGGATAAAAAATTGTCAATAAAATGGCGAAATTGTATAGATATTTTAGAAATTAAAAATAATACTGATTTTTTTTAAATTTTGTTTCATATCTTCAGTTTCATAGGCAATAATGTGCTATAAGAATTTGGTGTCAGTCTATTGACCTATAGATAAATTCAGTTCTCAATTGTATGTTATTATTAGTGGTTTCATACCAGCGTTTTTTAAGAAGGATCCAAACGATTCTCTTCATGGCCAAATCTTCTCCCTCACAGTTAGACCACCCCAAGACCGGAGGGCTTACTGGTACTTCACTGTCCAATAAAGGTTGGACCTTAATTTTAAGTGACCATTAAAAGATAATTTCGTAAAGTTAGCAAAATGTTTGCTCTTGAATACAACATCGCTTACATAAGAGGTAGTGCCATGCTGTATCACAACTGAATTTGGCCGGCACAACCGCGGAGGTAATTCTCGCTTACACGAGACCGCCGCATAGTGACAGCTATTATATCGGGTTTGGTGCGGCTCATGTGTAGTGACTGGCTCATTAGAGGACAGAAGCAGGGCAAGATATCTGCTTAACAATTATGTCGATTTTTATGGATGTAAGTAGTCATCAAAATGTAAGTAGTATGAGGTAATGTCAAACTGCCTTGTTGCGGAATTGTGCCGGCACGACCGGGGAAGTACCTGTTGCTCACATGATACCGGCGTAAGGTGTCATCTTCAGTGTCTCGTTTCGTGCGGTTCCTGAGTAGCCGATAGCCCATTGTGGGTGAGGGGGTGAGGAGGAAAGGACAATCTGCATAGTACTTATGCGGATGTTTATGGGCTAATAGTCGTAAAAGGCACCGATTGCTTGTTTGCCCTCAATACTATAAAAAAACTAGTTTAACATAAACAGATACATAAAAAATATCAGCCTTACCTAGTTCTATGGTATTAGAGAGAGTCCTACATTATCCTACAAAAATTATAAATAATGTCTGTTGTTCTATCAGGCTGTTTGGCCATCATTCAACAGGAAATTGAACGGAATAGTTTAAAATTTGGCACAGATTCGATAACAACCTGAAATAACATAAAATATTGTACCACATAGAAACCAAGGGACACACAGTCATAATGAAGTTATACTTTTTAAACGCGTTAGGGAAAAATTATGAAAGTAAATTTGTACGACTCGCGTGCACACCGTCATGAAAAACCAACACCCTGAAGTTAGCTATAGCTAACATTTTAGTTTTTCTCTTGTAACGCCAAAGAAGCATAACTTATAACGCCTAAGTAACACAAGCCTTTTTTATAATTTCCTACAAATACAGCCTTTAAAACTTAAATTCGCTAAGATGGCAACCCTGAATTGGAAAATTGCAGTTGTAAGGAGGGCTTTTAGTTAACCGCAGGCGGGGTCGATGAACGTTGGCGTGCCAGGGAAGTGTTAACGGCGGGGCGGACCAGTGCTGTCTCGTATCTACAGCTTGTGCGCTGGGAATGATGTGCTTTATATGGCTCTTGTGATGTGTTTTTTGAGAAATTTCATTAAACAGATAATAAGAGTTAATGAGGTTAAGACTGCCTCGTGGTCTAGTGTTGAGTATGTTCAACCGTGACCTTCTAAGTTCGAGTCCCAAAGTGTTGTTAGGATTTTTCAATTTATCTTAGAAGAACGATGTTAGGAAGTTGGCGGTGTTACACTTCAATTTTAGGAGAGCACGTTAAGCCGTCAGTCATGCGCTTGATTCTATCCGGTTTTTTTAGAAATATTTAATGTATAATCCACACTATAAATAAACACGCAATGTTTTACTATTTTATTAATATGTATATAGATATAGGTAAGCGGCAAACGTAGTAGGAGCCTTTTGATGAATATCGATACCCATAAACATCCACATCATTGCTATGCAGACATGTTGGCCTTTTTCCTCCAATGGGTCACTCACTAACCCAACCACATAAAAGCTACTTTGTAACAGTATCTTTTCAGTCGCTATACCATGCTATATTTAACTACTGCCGCCCGTATTTAAATGTCTTACCGTCCTTCACTTGAGGAGGTGTTTAAAAACTTAAGTAATAGTGCGTTGCATAAGCAATCCATACACCATTACTTAGAGGTACGTTATGCCTACGACCATGAGCCTGAGTCCTTTGCATTCGGGTCGGATTGCAATCCATGATTCCATCGGAATATGAGAACTAGGGATTAGAGTGTGTTGGACTTTGATCAGTGACCTAAATATTTACTGGGACAATATTATTGTCATTAATATACGTAGTTATAATCTAAGTACACACACAAACAAAGAAACACAACAAGTATACGAGTATGTAAGTCGTAAAGTCATTCAAATCTTCTACGGGCCCTTTGTGTATATACGTTTACCCAATTCCTGTTCTTCTATGATTTTGTCAGATATTACTGATAAAATAATGCGGGGTTTGTATCAAGAGCACCAAACTCTTTCGGCGCCGCCGGATGCAACTGATAAAATTTTCGTGACTAAGTGTAAAAGGTAAACGTACTGAACAGATTTTTGATGACTACCGACGCCCATGAACATAATTACTATGCCGACGCGTTGCCCTCCTTTCCCCGTCCTCCAATGGGCTACCAGCTACTCACAAACCGCACCAAACGCGACACGTAAGATGTCACTTTACGGCGGTATTATGTCTGCGAGAGGTACCTCCCCGGTCGTGCCGGCCCAATTCCGTTGCATAGGAGGATGTAGTGCCATGCATTTATGCCACTACCTCCTCCTTTGCAGCATGGCACTATCTCTTCCTGAATTATTCCTAACTTTATTTCTTTAAATTTATTCTTGAACCTACACTTAGTGCGTATAAGTGGATTATTTTATGCATGTAACAGTGCAGACATATAACAGGGACAGGGTAGTAAATAGGATATATATCCGAGGACTAGGCTACCTCCCTCAGATGCGAGGGATGCATCCCGATATGAGATTCATCGCCTATATACATGGGCATCGGTAGTAGTTAAAAGGCTTCGGTTACTCGTTTGTCTTCCCTATAGTATATGTGCAATCTTTGTGAGAAAAATACTTACCTTCGCGCATACACATAATACGTAGATAATGTTTTGTATGTAACGTGTGTTTTAATCGGAGAATAGTAAATGGGTAAATTCCAAGATTAGTAGTTACTTCACTTTTGAAGACGAAATGAGACAGAATTTAGTTACAGAAGTGTCATTATTACAATGCAGGAGGGAGTCATTGCTGAACTTTGTCAGAGTTCTGAAACATCTAAACAGCATAGCATGCACAATTCAACAAACTCACTACCAAACCGGAAGGAAAGTTGTTCTAACTCAAAATTCAATTTCGGATTCAACTTTCACAATCAGACAAGATTGAAAATCTGTACCCGATTAACAATTTTAGGTGTCAACTCAGTAATAATGGCTTATCACATTTAATTTTTAATATACAGCTTTATAAAAATCGAACTATATTAGTGTGGTTTTTTATAATTAAGATCTTATCTAAAATAAGTGAGAAGTATCTGAAGATACTTTAATGCCAGCTCAGTTTTTTATCTCAGTAAGAGGTAGTGCCATGATGCATTGCAGCTGAATTGGGCTGGCCCGATCGGGGAGATACCTCCCGCTTACACGAAATACCATAAAGTGACAAGTAAGTAGTAGCGTTTCGTGCGGTCTGCGATGCCGTTGGCCCATTGTAGGGGATAAGGCAAGAAGGGCGACGTATCTGAATGACAACTATAATGCGAATGTGTATGGGCTTTGGTAGTCGTCAGAAGGCTTTAGTTTTACAATATATAATTTTTTTTCGAAATTCACAATAATTTCAGTATTGTGTGGATACGAAGACAAGCCCAATATCTACAGCTTCATTTGATGATTGCTATGAATGCTCGTCGCGTGACAAGGTTAGGTTAGGGAGTATCTGTTTCACAATTTCACTCCTCATATTTACAGTTTCAGGCGTTGAGTCGTTTAAGGGTAAAATGAAATAAACATACTTTATTTATATGGTTTAATTCAATATTCTACTAACGAGACTACAGACTTTACAGTAGTAGAGTAATTCTCTTTGGTAGATTGTCAGATAGACCTGTAGCGAACGCCGAAGCAGACAAAGCGGGCCGTTGTCCCTGAACGCGAAAAACGAATCGCTTTTGCAAACGTTTTGCAAAGACACCGTCAGATTGTCGGCGATGACTTATATTAATAATCAACGCTACCAATTATAAATGACTATTTATACGGGCTCGCAAACAGGTCATCATTGAAACATGAACATGTATTTAAGCTTGTAATAGCCAATCAAGTTGCTCAACGTGGCGTTATAATTGTGCGCTTATTCCTTTAAAGTTAAAATGAGCGCTTCGGCGCACTGACATTTCATGACGCGCCAGAGAATTGTGATTTTAGAGGTTTCTCTTTCATCGAGCCAATCGCACCCCATTGACAATGACATTGTATTGGCTCTAGTACCTGTCGTAGTATCGTGTTGATGCAGGAAAACCGTAAATTGACGCTTCGTTTTCGCAAACGTAGGTTATATTAAAATTTTGTTAGATCTATGATCTATTATGTTCCGTTGACGTATTCCTGTACCACTTTTATGAATAATTGGAATATTTGGTTTTTAAAATGATTTTTTATTCTTTTCTATCAATGAAACGATAAATTATCTTGAAAATCGCATCTAAACGTACACGACGTACCAAAACAAATAAATAAAGCCGGTCCGGGATAAGTGCGAGTGGCAGGAGATCGGTAGTCTTGGCGTTCATTGAAACAGGCCTATGTCCAGCAGTGGACCGATAACGGCTGATAATGATGATGTTGATGATAACGTATCTTATCGCCGGGCGGCGGGATACAACTGGATGAGGAGAGCCGAAGATCAAGCTAGGTAGGTGGTGCGGCTTAGGAGAGGCCTCGGTCTATCAGTGGACTAACGTCAGTTGATGAGAGACAGAGAGAGAGAGTGAGAGAGAATATTATGTAATATTACGAACGAGACTCTAACGTTTATATCCTAAGGGGTACGCAGAGAACAGAATGCTCAGTACCAGAACTGCAATGATTGAAATACAACCTTAAATTAAAAAAAAAAAACCACACGAAATTAGTTCGATCTTTATAAATCGATATAGTAAAAATTAAATGTCTTAAGCCATTATTATCTTCGATATTTTATCTTCTTCATTTGGAGAACGAACAGAAACAATTGCAAAGTATAAAACAATAATGAGTAACAAAATAGATAAATTACAAATTGTTTCCTTTGAGTGTCACTGGGAACGTACGTTGTTTTAATTTTTAGAACGAGAGCTTGAATGTTATTACAATGATTATATAAAACTCGTTAACGAAACAGTGAGATTATTCTACACATATACTTTATTTAGTCTGCTTTTATATGTATATCATGAGCACGAAAACATGTCAATTTCCCTAAAATAACAATTATTTTGGACATTCACACATTCTGTGAACTAGCGCACGTTGACCTGCGTTTGTTCCAGTCTTTTCTATATGAAAGAGATTTTTAGAACAAGTTAATTTAGATGGTGCTCGAAAGTTAAATTGTGCGAGTAGTTGTGGTGTACTTACTTCCGCTAAGCAGATGTTCCTTAGAGTGATTGCATCAGTTAGTAAACGTCCATCAGCAAAAGAAATCGTACCGTACCGGTCTAACAATACATCATAGGTGTCCCTCGAGGAACGCTCGCGAAAGTTAAGAATACTCAGGTACTTTTTCTGTATCGTTTCTAGATGTTTTTGTAAATATTATTGTAGGGATTACATATTGACATATAATGTCTTGATTATTGTGGAAATTGTGGGAGCACTAAACTTTGGTAAATGCATATGAATGTGTCCTGGCACTTGAAAGGTTTTGTGATGCGGCTGATGAAACCTAACACACGGTAGGATTCTTTTGTGATATGGTCAATAAGGATGTCCAGTGTGAACTTAGTATCTGAGTATACACCCAAATCCCGAATTAATGTCACAGTGTCAAGCCTGTGATTTCCCAGTGAAAATGTAGTCAGTACTATATTTCTATTTCTCGTGAAACGGATATATTTGGACTGAGTATAGGCTAGAAACAGTTTGTTTTCTGTAAAGTAATCGTTAAGCCTATTAAGGCCTTATTATTTGTCTTGTTCTATCAAGTATATAGCATTAGCATTAGTTACGTTCGTCTATCAAGTATATAGCATTAGCATTAGTTACGTTCAAGTCGTCACCGTACAGATAAAAATTTTTCTAAAGTAAGATGAGATATCATTTATAAATAATTGTCACAATTAATGTATTACATTAGTTTCACTATTGTAGGCGTGCCGTAATTATTAAAATAATAAAATCTAATGCATATTACATTATAGTATTAGCTTTCTGCATATCTTCTCTGTATCATATTCAACTGTACCAAATTTCACATTCCTCCATTCCCTCAATTAAAAGTAACAGATTGGCTTTTCCACGTATCAATAGGTAGACTACACGTTAACTAAATTACTGTGTAATTGAGATTAATAACTGTAGTTGTACATTACTAAAGTATAAACAAAATTAGTATTGAGTCTTCATAAAAACCAGGATATACTGGATTAAATAAATAATGCTTTCAACACAAGGTACAAAAGGTAAAAATTATATTAAATTGACGTCTGGCAAGAATGACTATCCCAAAATCGTGGGGCGTATTTTGGTTACATTACTGTAAGAAGCATGTTGGTATATTTCGATCAGGCTCACACGCTATTAGCTACCATGACGTTAAAGGTTATTTTTAGGGTTCCATATTTATATAACTCAACCTTGTACCCTCTGCAGTGTCGTTTTTTAGTCTGTCTGTAAGCGAGGATAGGTCCGTCTGTAAGTGAGGATAGGTCTGTCTGTAAGTGAGGATAGGTCAGTCTGTAAGTGAGGATAGGTCTGTCTGTAAGTGAGGATAGGTCTGTCTGTAAGTGAGGATAGGTCTGTCTGTAAGTGAGGATAGGTCTGTCTGTAGGTCAAGAACTGTTTATGGAAGTCGACAGTTTACGATTGATTTAAAGGAAATGTGTCAGTTCTTACACACATCCGGAGTTTCCTTTTTGTAGTATAGGGGGCCATAAACATCCGCATCATTATTATGCCGCTACGTTACCCACCTTTCTTCCTCACCTCCAATGGGCCATCGGCCATACAAGAACCGTACGAAACGCGACAACGAAGATTTCTCTTTAGCTAGAGGTACATCCACGGCAACGCAGCATTACACTACCTCTTACCGAAAACCAAGTTCACTTGAACAATAATGTTCTTGAAGTGAAAATTGCGCAAGAGACATAAAACACGTAAGCGCAGTAATGCGTAAACACAATAGCTATGGTATATATGTTTTGAGCGGTTTGTGAGTAGCCGGAGTTCCGTTGTTGGGTAGGAGGAAAGGATGCATCTGCATAGTAATAATGCGGATTTTTATGGACGTCGATAGTCCCAAAATATATAGGGGGGGGGGCTATATATAAGAAAATACATACGTGTACATACTGACACATTCCTTTTATAGTAAAAGTAAACTTTCTATCTGCACGATAGCAATAACGTCGTGTAATGCGGGCATCGCTAGTCGTCAAATCCAATTACTCGTTTGCCCCCACCTATACTATAAAAAGTAATCACATTGGTGTTGCACTCTACTGGTTTTACTCCTCATATTTTTTCAGGATGAGAATATATTTTATTTTTATTGAGAATTTCAGTAACCTACAAAAAAATAAAATATTCGTTATCTGTATTGCCACCCTAATAGAAAATGATGAAAATGTATACTAACTTGAACACTAAAGGAAATTCTCCTAATGAAAATGGTGTTGTGTGTATCGTGTTCTTATTAGGGTTCCCTATAAAAAAGGGTTGAAAACGGAACCCTATTACTAAGACTTCGCACTCCGTCTGTTCGTCTCATGAGCCGTGATAGCTAGAGAGTTGAAATTTTTGAGACAGATGATGTATTTGCTGCTGTAACAACTAGTACTAAAATTTGTAAATTATAGTAATATTACAAAAAATAATTACAAACTTATATGTGTAGTTTGTTTCATACAAAATGTCAACTTTAGCTTACAAATCATTATCGTGTTTAGGATTTATTTTTAATTGGTAAATTTGAAATCGATACGATTGTTCCAATGGCCCTATCATCTTATAGTCGATTTTCAGCGTCTACCGTGACGCAGGGAAACGCATTAACGTGTAGCACCGGCCCTGAGTGGGACTCTCGGCTCGGCGGTGAGCAGAATGCCCAATAAGACTACTGCGAGTACCTTCAGTGCAACCAGTGGTGAGTTGTTCAAGTGTAATTATAGTCATAGTAGTCGCCTAGGGAAGACTGACGCCACCTCCACAAGGAGGTTATCCCGAATACCGAACAATCCTTCCAAATTTGGGACAGCAATGGAGCGACCTTCTCCCCTGTCCTGTACGAAAAATTCCTAAAGTTTTTATAAGATGGTATAAGCATTAATTCAAGCAAAATGTCTGGATTAAATTTGGGCAACAGAGCACATTCACCAGGTCCAACCGCGGTCGTGCCAGCCCAAATCAATTGTAGAATAGCATGGCACTAACTTCTTACTAAATTGGAACAACATTAAAACGACGTTCAAACATTTCTATTGCAATTTCGAAATTCAACAAGCAAGATGCAAACAACCACAAGTGAACAAACAAAATACATTTTTGACATTTCTTTGTATACGAGAGGAAATTCTGCCGCCCTTCGGCAACATTTTCATTCACACATTTCGGCATATTCTTTTTATTTTGAAATATAATGCAACTATATAATAATTAGAATTATACAGAACTAACATACAATTATGCAGGACAACAGCAACAATAAAAAACCAAAACAACATAGATTATATAAAAATGAACTTAAGTTATGTTATGTAATGGGTTCGGCTTCAGGTAGGCCGGAGATTACATTAATCACGATTGGCTGTCTTCCAGCTGATGATGATGATAGGAATATCCCAGAACACATTTTGGACAAATTCTGAATCGTTTCGTTGGTAAAATGAAATCAAACTCTCAATTAACTGTTTGCAATGGATTGATTTATAAATAGCTTGTTAGTATTCAGCGGGGAGATAAAACTTCACCGAAGTAAATGAACTGTCAAACGCACTCCGGCGATTATATCACGAGTTCATGAATACAGAATTATTTCTTTTACTCTTTATATAAAATGATAGAAAAAAATGTATTTAAAATTTTATTGTTTCTGTATTCTAGCTGAATTGGACCTGTGCGACCGGAAAGGTACCTTTCGCTCAAATGATGCAGCCCTTAACGTGGCAGCCATGCTGTTACGTTTCATGCGGTTGGCGAGTAACCGGTGACTATATATGGGGAGGAAGAAATGAGGGCAACAACATGAAATCATATGCATGACAATAATGCGGATGTATGTAGACGTCGGTAGTCATCGAATGACGCCGATTGGTCGTTGGCGTTATAAATTAAAACAATGCTACAATAAGAATTTGGAAGAATGTGTTGGTAACACTAGTTCAAATATTGCACCCTTTTATTTAACAATTTCGTGATTACAACGTTAGATGCCGAAGCAGAGCGATCGAGTTACGTATTTTTTATTACGATATCTTTCTCAAAACTGCAATTGGCGTCAGTGACATAAAGAGAAACCGTTTTAATAAAGGGAAATAAAGAGAAGCGTTCAAAACAATAATATCCGCCGCCTCAAACAATGATATCCAAGTTTTGTTTATAAATATGTTTTGAACTTTAAACTGCTGTTTTGTTCAACTTAAGGTCGATGAACTGAAGTTCTCAAGAAGTGTAAGGTAAATATTAATCAGAATATTCGAGAAAAGAGCTCTAATGAAGCCAGGACCGCGCCTGAGGGCAGAGCAAACATTTTCAATCCGCAGCGCATCTCATAAATTTCAGACCGCCGATGAAGTCTTTTTTTCATTTGCTCAAGAATTATTTCAATAAAAACACTGTTTCTAACTTGTCCGAATTTCTAGTTGTTTCTGCTCCCATTTTCTTATTTGTAACTAGTGTTTAGTTTATTAATTTTGTTACATCTGTAATATTATAATAACTGGCTTGGCCCACTAATTCTTCCCCGCGCTGTTATAGAGCTGTCGCCAGGGTGGACAGCGACGGCAATTTGATGTGATCGCAGAAAGCTCGAGGGAAACGCTAAATATGTTTTCATTTGACTGCTCTTTGCTGACGGAAGTATCTAGTATAGCTTCATCGGTTACTGTGAGACACGTCGGGTGTTGGTCCAGGTGAGATTCTGATCGATAGGGTGGGACACTCCACTCCTTACCCGCACAAGGGAAGGATGCGTCTTGATAGTTGTTTAAGATTATCCAAAGTAATTATCATCTTGGCCGAGTGACTTGGCCCGGTCACCTCACCCCTCCTCTCTTACAAAGAGGAGGCCAAATTTAGTTGCCCTCACGCGCGTCAACTAAAGTTAGCCTTGAATTAGCGTAGGGGCTGGAAGACCTGGTTGAGCTATTTATTATAACTGGGGGAAATCACGCAGAACCGGTGTATACTAAAAGTGTCTTGGGACCTGCAACTTATTAACACAGAAGAAAGTGTTAAGTATGAAAAACCCGGAGATATTTAAAATTGTTTTGGAAATTGAATTATTCCTTTTTCTTTACCTCTGCGAAGAGACGGGAAGGCCTTATTACGATAAACCGATATTAATTAGTCTCGTCGACTCGTGAAGATGGAAAAAACACGATGATAAAAAAAAACAAGGAGTTGCTATGAAGAATCATCTTAGCCGCGATCAACAATTTATGCAAGAAATATTTTATTTCAACAACGCGAGGACAGGAGTTGTCAAACTTTTAACTTTATACAGAGTTTTAGGTCTCAGAAGTACGTTAATCTTCTAACAGCTCTCTTTTTCTTTACAATTCTAAAGTTATGTCTAAACAAATTGTACCAAAGTAAGGTTTTAACTCTGTATAACGTGATAGTGTAGATACCTCATCATTTCAGAAAGAATGCTTTTTGTTTCTTAAGTATTATTATGTTGGCGTGCATATTCATTTCCTTGGGATATATTTAACATTTTAATTGTAAGAAAGTTAATGGTATGTTAATAACGTTTCTATTTGCATTTTTATATAGTAGCTATCCGCTTCTGCGTCGCCCGTGAATTACAGAGCCCAAATTATACACTAGAACCTTCCTCAGGAATCAAAACGGGAGATTTTGAGAGTACGACCACATAGAGACAGACAGCTTTCCAGTACTTTGATATATAAAATATAGAACATTTCGGAATACAATCAAGTTTCGGGAAATAAGGGGAGAAATATGAATTGATTTCTATGGAAGTTTGTGTGATTTGACATCAATTTCTGTCATGTCAAACAAACTTCGAAACAACGCTATGTCGTGGAGTACTGATGGTACCACGTCTAAAAGGATTGATATCAAAAACGATTCTTTCGAGAGAAATACTTATCCAATGATAAAATTCTCTACTAAGCTATGCTTGTAAAACTGTCGAAATTAATCAAAAGCAAGTTTTCTATACTAATATTCTAAAGAGGACACATTTGATTGTTTGTTTGTTTGCATTGAATAATCTCCGAAAGCGTTGGAACGATTTGAAGGATTTTAATTTTAACATTTGATTTCTACATTATCAGCGATGAAAATAGGCATTCTCCAATACATGTATGTAATTCATTCATAACATTTTCTAAGCATCTTCTACAAGTCGATCACTATGAAAACCTTCGTAATGTAAACAAAGTGTATAAGAATACCAGAGTAAATATAAAATATAAATTCTTATACAGCTGCAGACTTTAGTGACAACAAGCTGTTCCGAGTTCCGACAGACATTGTTCTGTCGTAAATTGAATTTATTGCCATTGTTAAGTGTAATGTTAACGAGGCCGAGGTTAAAATAATGAATTTTTGCGTATATCGGACTGCTAGTTTTTTCACATTTTTTTTTACTACCGATATATTGAAATAATATTAGCACACTAGTATTTAATTAACAACGTGAAGTCGCAGATATTAGCAACCTTATTTGATTTATGCAGTAGGTACGGGTCACAGCAAAAAATGTTTTTCATCTTTTATTTGAGGAGCTTAGTCAACATTGACAATGCCGCTCCATAAGTACGATTAGAGTAATTACATCTACTTTATACGTGATAAATTAATAAACATCTTTATCGTAGGACTGTATTGTATTATGAATTATTTCGTAATTCATTCAAAAATTAACTAAATTGTATTGAATTTGTGGCAAAGGAATTTCTAAATATTCTCGTAACGTAATGATTCAACATTTTTGACATAATTTGCAAGTCCAACCTTATAGCCCTAATTGAAGTTTGTGCGTTTGTGAAAGAGCATTTTAATAAACATTAGCTCACAAACGACCGGCGCGTTGTATCAGCGATGGCAACACAATTCCTATTTCACGATAACGATCAGTCCCACCTTGTGACCATTATGGGTCAGGCAATGTTCAGAAGGCAGTTTATGTAGAGCACAATCTCCAAACGCGAACGGTTTCCTTGTATTTATTTATGTTGGCCTTATGGTCGTTATCACGTTTTTAAGTTATATTTCTTTTGGTGTGTTAGAAATAAAAATGGCAGTAAATTTTTACGATGCGCGCGCACACCATCATGAAACCGACACCTTAAAGATATATATATAGTCAACATTTTAATTTTGCGTGTGTGTGTGTGTGTATGTCATGTTACACACACACACACTTTTTACTCATCGTCATGTAGGTTTTGGATTAAAATAATGACTAGCGTGGGAAACATAAGATTTACTTGCATTCATATTTAGACAACTTTTTTAATTGTATCGATTAGATACCGTACAAAGGTGGTGTCAAGAGTTTGCAACCGGTGTGAGGAGAGTAATGAATGTGGAGGAGGCAGGGCAGGTGTGTAAATATCATGTTTGTGACATGTAGTCTCCACATTACCCAGGCTTCAATGAACACAGCGTCCGGGACTAAATATAAAATTAGAATTAATTATTGCAGGTTCATTCCTTGCAAAGTTAAGACATCTTATTTTTTATAACACTAGGGGACAAACAAGAATGTTGTTGTTATATGTTTACGCGAATGATACTAATTACAATAAAACTACTTTTACAACATTTATCGCGGGTCACTTAATTAATTAACTAATCTGAGATTTCAGAAGATTTATATTAACCATGGCCGCGGGTGGAATCAGATGACGGATGTCCAAATGTCACAAGTAATTAAATACACCCGTAGAATAATAATTATTTACTTGTTTCGATTAACGCAATCAGTACTTATGATATCTTGCCGTCTTCAGGTGTAGTATTTAGTTTTTATTATGTTTATCACTGGGTCCCTAACAAAGGGCACAACTCAGCCATCTTCTCTATTGAGATTTAAAGGTTATCTTATTTTAATAGTCTCGCGGATCATCCTTGGAAGGAATCGGTGTTCTCTAGTGAGGCTTTGCGCTCTAACAAATCCAATGTAATGGCGAGGGGCAATTTCAGAATGCTGACATCCGAAGATGACTATCGACACCCATAGACATCTGTACAGTTGCTATGTAGATGTGTTGTCCTCCTTTTCTCCGCTCTTTAGGACAGTGACCCCACCGGCTTTAGGACAGTGCAATGGGGTGAGGTTCCCATCCTCGCCCCTTGCCCCGTGCGCAAAAGCGCCACCTCCTGTTACTCTTGGGTCCCCTTTTCTAATAAGAGGGTACCGAAAGCGATTCCACCTCCTGATTTTTAAGCCCCCTCTTCTTATAAGAGGGGTGCAAACATCCCCCTCAGTTCAATTGGCTTCGCCTGGGTTCACCCCAGACTACTAAGCCCCACCGCCGCGACAAGGCTTGAACCATGGTGGGGTCCTAGTACGGGACCCCCTACCAGTCCAACTCGCACTTGGCCGGTTTGGATTTGTTTATATTCACAACGCAAACTCTGAGATTATTGTGGTGATATTTTATATAAAACTTTATTACTGTTTAGTCATTTTTGCTTCAGAACTCGTGACAAACTCCCTTTGAATTTTAATGAAACGCCTTCGGGCTCAAACAACTGTGTCTACAAGCTAATCTGTTGTTTAATATGGTATGATGGGCCTGTACATTCAGTTTGTTCTTTTCTTACTTATGTTTGCTTTATTCTGGTTTTTTACTTCTGATTTTAGGGTTCTCGAAATAAATGGTAAAACGGGACCCTATTACTGAGACTCTGATATACGTCCATATCACCAGGCTTTATTTTATGAACCGCGACAGATAGACGTTCGAGTTATGCGCAAGTTTTTAGCATAGAATACGGGTGCTAACGAGCAATCAGTGCCTTTTTTACGACGGCTGAAGCCCATGAACATCCACATAATTACTATGCCGATGCGTTGCCCTCCTTTTCTTTACTACCAATATATTGAAAAAATATTAGTACATTATTATTTAATTAACAACATGAAGTCGCTCCCAATAGGCCACCGCATACTCATACACCGAAACGCGACACTGAGGATGTCACTTTATACGGCGGTATTATGTGAGTATATTTTATTGAATATTTGAAGCCTCAAAACGCCGCAGGTGAGCTGCTCAACCTTCCAGGTTGTGACCACCAAATTGTCCAACCTAGTCCAATGATGGTGGAGCAGTTTCAAAATTCCATTTTCCCATGAAATAAATAATCTATACTTATTGTAAAACGAAGTACCCTAAAGCTGCCATCTCTGTAGAGATGAGCCAAGTGCTAAGAACATATTATAGTGAACAAGTGTACTCTCTGTCTCCTCATTATTTTATTCAGACGGGACAGCAATTCAGACCGTTGACAAATCAGGCGCAGGACCAACGGCTTCACGTGCTCCCAAGGGCAAGGGGTGTATCACCGCTATCTTCCTGACTTCAGACTGTTAATGATAATTGGAAAATCCCAATAACACATCGGTCCGATTCAGGGCTCGAATCCAGGACTTCATGACTGTGGCTAAACATGCCTACCAATCGACCACGAGGCAAAAATGTGAAGAGCACCAATCAGGTCGAATTTACAAATTTACCTGAAAACTAACACGGGTGACATGACGTGAATGAGATCAGGACGGATCACTCACTAATGGTGTTGCGACACGTTCGCGGACTCGTCCCCTAAACTCACCCCCGAATAGATCCCTAATAAACATTTTCACACTCACAGTCTGCACTAAACCTCGTGTTGAACTTTGAAAAATGATGCCAGTATTACGTCGAGGATAAAATAGTCTTACTTTGTATGGCTTATAGAAACGAGGCATTAAAGTTTCTTGTCTTCCGCATAAAATCAATGTTTTGTGATAGGTATTTTTCTTTTTTATTTTTCATTCTCCCTTCGCTTTTGAAAAGGTTGCTTCAGCAGTCCCGACTAAAATATCCCCGTCTATTAGACAGGGGCATGGCAGGGGATTCTCCAGTGCCTCCAGTCATACACTCTCATATCTACTATCATCAGGCTGACTTCCTGCTATCACCAATTGGAGTCGAGGCCCGTACCTGAGTAATATAATAATAATAATAATTTATTTTCCTTCACAAAGGTTCACACACGGGTACAAGACATTTTCTTAAAATGAATTGTTTCCAGGCCCCTACAGACTTATTGGAGACAATTTAGATGAACAACGTAGGACTTGTATACAAAAATAAGTGAAATAGAAATTATATATATATGTATATTAAATGGACATTAAGAACAATACTAGAACAACAACAAGAAATCCAACAGAAAAGAATCTTTAAATTGATATATTCATGTTTGTGTGTGCGTGTGTGTGTGCGTGTGCATGCGTGTGTGTGCGTGTGCGTGTGCGTGCGTATGCGTGCGTGCGTGCGTGCGTCAGTCCTTGGGTGCGTGCGTGTGTGTGTGTGTGCATTGATGCATGAATACTCACTCATAATTGCTTAAGTGTATAATTCTATATTTTTTTCGGTATCCTCATAATTGTGATCCAATAACCAACTAGTTATTGTTTTTTTTTCACACTTATAAGGGGATTACATGCAATTGTTTATTGTTTTTTGTAGATGTGAGGGCCCAGAAAAGGGAAAAATCTATGAATAAAACTGGTTATTGGGTGATATGTTAAATCACAGACATCAAAATTTCTTCTCTTAGACAGTTTTTCAATTTTAAGAGGAAGGAGTGAGTGTTGTTTTAGTATTACAGACTGGATGAATAGTTGCCGAACAGTTAGCACTTCACATAATTCATATAGTTGCTTGGTTGGGTAAAGGTAGGTTTTAAAAGTATATATCTTGAGAATTACACGTTGAGCAGTCTCTAATTTCCTTAGATTTATGAGTGCCACCCCATGCTGTTATACAATAAGTGACCAATGATTGGCATAGCGCAAAATATATGTGTTTCATTACATATGGATCTACAATGTGACACAGTGTTTTAAAAATAGGTGAAAGCTTTCTCACTCTGGCAGTAGTTAAATCCACGTGTTCTTTAAAATTTAGTTTATGATCGATCATTATTCCCAGGTATTTAATGACTTTAACTCTTTCAAGAGTATGGCAGTTGCAATAATGTTGGTTCGTGCTCCTTGGCGGAATAGAGTGAATTTTAATATTTAAATTGTTATCCATAGTAGTTTCTTTAATGGAAAAGGTCATATATTTACGAGTAGTTTTATCTGCATTTATGATTAAGTAGTTCTCTTGTAGCCAATTGTGTACCCGACCAATACCTTTTTGAGCCAGTAAGTATACCTCCTGCCACGTTTTGGCATTGAAAGGGAGAGCTGTATCATCCACACACGAAATTATATTCCCGACGTTATGGTTAATAGTAAGGAGATCATTTAGGTAAACCAGGAAAAGGGTTGGGCCCAATGTACTTCCCTGAGGAACACCATAGGTGCCTCGTAGGTCACGAATTTTATAATTGCATACTTTCACTGACTGAGTACGCTCTGTTAAATATTCCCTAAATAATTTAAGTTGTTTTCCTCTTATTCCGTAAGATTCAAGCTGGTCAATCAACAATCAATCTATAAAGATACATTTTTTTTTATCTAAATTGGTAGCTATATAATCTACTAAATTATGAACAGCGTCGATAGTTGAGAGTTTGCGTCGAAAACCAAACTGATGATCGGATAATAGTTTCCTTTGTTCAAGGTAATTTATTAATATATTGTTAAGGATTTTTTCCAGTACTTTAGAGATAGCCGGCAGAATAGAAATGGGTCTGTAATTTTGAATCTCATCTCTTTTACCTTTTTTAAATATAGGAAAAAATTGTGATTTTTTTAATCCAATCGGGAATATCCCATGATTAAGACAGAGGTTTAAAATATGTGTGAGAGGTGGCGAGATAGATTTGACGTTGTCTTTAAGGAATTTATTGGAAATTGAGTCGACACCCACAGCACAATTTGTTTTAAGATCTTTAATGAGTCCTTGAACTTCATGTACATCCGTATTCAATAATAAAAATGAGTTATTTATAAATTTATTACCAACATTTAAACAGATAACAGTTGTAAAGATACTTTTAATATTTTCGGTAACGAGTATATGTTATTTTAAATGCTTCATTATTGTGATTATTTTTAGCTTTAACGTGTAACCGGTCTCTATCTTAATGCAACGAAGAAGGCCAGGAGTGATCCATGGTTTTAAAATCCTTTTTCTTATTGTTAATTTTATGTTATTACTGTTTCTGGAAATAAGCTGTTGTATTTTTTGTATAAGATAATTTAAAGCTGTATTGGAATTTTGACTTTGATGTGTTTTGATAGATGTGTTCCATATCCATTTGGTCTAGATCACACCTTACCCTCTCCATATCAACCCTATCAATTCTTCCAACATAAAGATCTTTATCCTTTCGTGGCGGCGTTTCAGTACTTAGGAGAATTGTACTGTGGTCAGTAATAGAGGAATGCATAATATACGTAGTCGATGCTATTTTTGAATTCAAAAATACATGATCGAGACATGCGCTGATTGTTCTCGTTATCAAATTGTAAGTCGCTAATAAATCATGATATGCCAACAAGCTTTCGTTCACATCTGAGTTCTACGATGAACTATCAACACTGATATCGCCTATCAAAACGATATTTTTAAAGCTTGATAACGAGGTAAAAGTAACGCTTAAAGAACTTATAAATGGATCAACATTTATATATGATGCTGAACGATATATAACTATAATCGCTGTCTCATTTGAGTCTATTTTTATTATTAGACAATTACAGTCATGTACCTGTAACTCCTTAACATCAGATAGAAGGGTATCTTTAACATAAACCACGACTCCATCATTTTGTTTTCTTATTACGTGTATAAAAATATCTACAGCATATAACTCTAGGAATGTTAGGAGATAGTAGCCAGCACTCCGTAAGGGTGAGAACGTCACGTTCAAAATTCATTCTCTTTAAGAGAACCTCAAAGTCAGAGAAATTACGGTCTATACTTCGAACATTTTGGGTAAGTACATACATAACGTTGAGTTACAGTTAGACAATTGTTAGGTAACATTGCACTTTTACAGTTCTCAACCGATAAGTACTTTGAACTCGCTACAACAAATGTGTCTACGTCGGTCATTACATTATGTATTTCAAACATAAAAATTTAAAATGTAGCAATACTGGGATTAAGATATATTGTCGGTTAAATATATTGTATTTAGTGGGATCACAATGATTTATATAGTGAGTGTATTCCAAAACCAATTTAGTGAGTTGTGTGAGGTGTGTGTTACTGCATAATGTTGAGTAGTGTAATCTGATCGTGGATAAGTGTATGCTTGTAACGAATACGCGAATTATATCACGTTTCGTAATGCATAATTCCATGCTTATTATATTAGTGATTGAGTTTTCGAAAGTATTACATGAGTATAATAGCGATATTAACAAAATTAAGGAAGAGATGACACCACATTGAACTCTAGCAAAATAAATCACAATAACAAAAATGGTTCTATAAGAGGTTATGACAGACAGAGTACATTTCATATTCTTAAGAAAATATGGACCCCTACTATTAGTATTTATATTATTGTTATTATTTGTTAAGCTAAGGTTGTAGTTTAAATAATTGGTATCTGTTAGCCACATAGATTTACTTATATTTAAGAGATCTACTTCTTCTCTGATAAGTCGCTGTGTGGTTCCGTCTTGTTTTCGTAGGAATATTTTTCCGTTAGTAAGGCGGCTACGTTTCATTAGTAGCGGCCATTCTGGCTTAAACAAAGTAGTACATTAAGAAAACGTTTTCTTATATGTTTGGATGACGATAAGAATAAAGCAATTGGACTATTCATTGTATGTATTTAATTGTATGAAGGTCTATTATAAGACGTCAGTATGATGATAAAATGATCAGGCAATAACCTGATTCTTTGTTGTTGCCCCTTAAATATACGAAAAAAAAAAATTATATCCATAAAATGAAATAATACCGCCACTAATGTTAAAACCGTTATTGAAATTAGACTTCCCTCAGATATTTCTTCTTCTTCTGTTTTAATTGAATATTTAATAACTTCAATTGTGCTATAAAATAACTGTTTTTGTCAGCATTGATGAAATATATCCGTTATCAATAAAAGTCATTGTGAAATACAATACAAAGGCAGGCTTTGGGAGCAATCGTAGACAGTCCCTCGTTACAGACCTCACATAATAGTGAGCAAAAATTCTTAACGCCTCGCTACGCTCCTAACGTATTGGGCTATTTCTACAACAGCCCCCGGAATCCTTTCGATAATATTTAATACTAAATCAATACTGCTGTTGTCGTCCATTGAAGGTAATATTATCATAATCATCATCATTCACTGCTGGACACAGGCCTCTCTCAATGAACACCAAGACGGCCGTACTCCTGCTACTCGCATCCATCCCGGACCGGCTACTGCACGGAGAGAGTCTTCCCACCTGGTGAACCACTCCACTCCGGTGAGCTTAGTCGTCTAACTTCTTAATATATAAATATAAAAATATATATAAATATAAATAATATCAATACTAATGTACATAAATAGAGGTTTCATACTTTTTTAAATTACTAAAACATCTGTTGAATGAACGCGCGACGACTCACTAGTATATTTATGGCATAGGGGGCAAATGAGTAATGTATCAAATAATGCTGTTGTATTTGGGAGCCTGCAGTCACCATAAGGTTTCGATTACTTCTTTCCCTCTATAATATATAAAAAACTATGTTTTATATTTCAAAATTTTGAACATTGAAACCAATTTTGACATTTTGTTTCATGCCTTCTTTGCAGTATATGGTGTATTGAGTGTATCTTCAATAGTAGGTATAAACTGATTCCTGAATTTCTCTATCAAAATTGAAAAATAACATCTAAAGTGTTTGATGATTTCATAATATTATCTAGTCTTGTAGTCCAGTAGACTTCATTTTTATACAAAAGTTCCACTTGCTAAAAGCGAATAGTGAAATGTGCAAGCTTTATTCGAGTATTCATTTAAATCCACATCCGACGTGAAACAGACAACTCGGCAGAATTTGTGGTCGAAAGTTAATTAAGCGTTAATACTAAAACATGCAGTCTTTCCTAGTCGTGAATATCTTTCTATACTTTACGCTGTACAGTTTGTTCCGCATAGTGGTGCTCGTATGTTTGTGATAATAAATATATTAAAATACAATCATGATCTCATCTTATCCTAACTTTTCAAGGTTCCGGTCCCTAAATCCTTTTTGCTAAGTTTTTGCTGTCTGTACGTTGTCCATCCTTCTGTCTCTCAACGAAATAATCACTTGCCGTTGATGAGTAATATAATTTGGCAGGAAATAAGACAATTATATCAATGATGAAAAAAATCCGTAGATCAGGCGAAACATCCGAAACTTGGTAATTTATTTTCATTAAAAACAAACATATATTTGTAGTCTCCCGTATAGAAAATAGATGCATTTTTCCGTTAAGTTATGTTTGTCAACTTTCATAATTACTAGACGGACAGCGCCCCCTGCTGGACGTAGGTATCCACAACCACCGTAGAATGACACAGACATTACATTATGGATAAAATCCGTAAAAGTAGTTTTATTGTAACGTCATACGCCTCTGTCGTGTTTTAAGCGGTTTGTGAGTAGCCGGTGGTCCATTGGAGTGCCATAGGAGGGCAACACATCCGCGTAACAATCGTGCGAATGTCCATGGGTCTTGGTAGTCATCAAAATGCTCCGATTGCTGGATTGCCCTATATTATGATAAAAATAAATTTGATCGGTTTCCTTCCTTAATTCAAGAAAAGTGTATGACGAATGTGGAAGAGAGTAATGTATGTGGACGAGGCAAGGCGGGTAGGTAAGGATCGAGACAATATATGACACTCCATTCTCTCTGCCCACCCCATTGGGAAAAAGGCGTGAAGATGTGTGTGTGTGTGTGTGTGTGTGTGTGTGTGTGTGTGTGTGTGTGTGTGTGTGT